>PVHP010018152.1:0-33589 GCA_004024765.1 Zapus hudsonius | reverse complement strand
AGAGAGAGAGAGAGAGAGAGAGAGAGAGAGAGAGAGAGAGAGAGAGAGAACACAAGCACAGGGACTCTTGCCTCTGCAAATGAACTCCAGATGCTTATATGTACTTGTTTGTGCATTTGGCTTTATGTGGGTACTGGGGCATTGAACCTGGGCTATCAGGCTTTGCAAGCAAGCACCTTTAACCACTGAGCCATCTCTTCAACCCCTGAGTATTTTTTTAATAAAAGAAAAATAGAATGGTATCAACTTACGCTCATTCCTTGGCCCCCTGCAAGTCAATTTCTACTTTATAGTACTAAATGTAAACTTTATAAAACTAACATTTTATTCTGAATCTATAATTTCACAATTAAAGGATAGGTCAAATCATTATTATCCCACAATAATGGAGAGAAATTTACACAAACACTTTCTGTTTGAATTCAGTTTATTATCCCTTTTATCTTCAAATTTGATAAAATCATATTTGTATTACAGCTAACTGGCTGTGGTCAATTAGAACCACCTCACATCTTTTCTATCTTCCTTTCACCTAAAGAACTCTGATACACTTTTTTATTATTTATTTGTGTGCTACTGTTTATCCGTGTGAAGGTATAGATAGAAAGAGAGGAGTTAGGGGGATGGTGAAAAGAAATGGATGCACTCTAGGATATACTTTGTGATAAGAACTGGCCTGACATTGTGCTTGGATGTGGAAATAAAATACGAGCATGAAGCTAATTACAAGGATTTTTGGCATGAGCAACTGAATGGAAGAAACTGCCATATTTAGAGATAAGGGATATAGGAAAACAAAGCAGATTTGCGTGAATATTAAAAGAATAGATGCAAGTTTGAGATAACTGTGTGATATCCATGTGGAGCTCAGAAAGACAATTGAACTGGAAGGTAATTTTGGAATCAGAGCAGATCACTATTTTAAGACAGGGATTGCACAGAATTGTTTGCTCTAAAAGAGTGAATGAGAGGAATACCACATTGTTGCCATTTCTTCTTAAAATTGTCTTCCCTAGTGGCTGGAAAACTAATCTCTGAGAGTGCAGGCAAAGAGGCAGAGCCAGGGTCTAGGCCAGGGGCGCAGCCAGGGGCGTGGCCATGATGTAAGACATTGTGAACAAATGGCTCTGATGTAATAGTTGGACTGATGGCTTAAAACCTGAAGGCAGGACCTCTCAACTTCAGATTTGCCAAGCCCTGCCATTGTTGGATGTTGCTGGCCAAGCTGAAAATTGGCTGAAGCCACCTGGAATGGATTTGAGAAGAGTTTGGATGCTTGAAAGACTGTTGCATAGAGGTATCTAGTTTAACTTTTATTCATAACTAACACAAATTTAAAATGTCTTTTCATGAAGAAAATGGTGATAAACATAAAAGTTCATCATCGACAATAAGAGAAAGTAAAGATGAGTTTATCTATGTAAGTCATGCATGTTTATCAAGCATAGAGAAACAAGTAAGTGATCTAAAGGAATGTATTGAACACTTATTTGGAAATATAACTAAAGAGGTTGATAGAATTACATTTAAACTTAGGATTTTAGAAGGAAATGTAATTCAACTAACAGATTTTATTCGCCACAAGATTCCAAATGAAGGATTGTCCATGCAGGATTACAAATCCAGACAAACTTTTTCAAGTATGATTATTCAATCACAGCAAGTGTACTCCTCTACATCATTTCCCATTCAGAGCTTTGAAAGAAATAAAGCTAAAATACAGATACCACTATTCACATTGGCTGCTTACCAGCAAGATGACATGAAAAAACTCACACAAAACAAGAAGAATCTAGATAATTCCAGCCAACCAGAAACTGTACAATCATGTCAACTGATGAAAGGTGATGTCCCTATGGTTCATAACCCAGCTGTGTTTGGCAAGGTGCCACGTTCATATGTATATCAACCATCTGAATACTTGTCATTTTCTAATTTCCCATTTGATACAATGAACAACCCTCCAATAAGATGGGTCATCTTGCCTGGTCATCCATACCCACTACTTCAGTGGTCTGAAGGTGACTACTGTCCTTACGTTATTTATGGAATTGGAAAGGCAGAAGTGGTAAAACTTCTGTCTCCAGCTGTAACTCATCATAAACCAGCAGCATTTGTGAATCCTATAGCACCAGAGGCACCTCTATTACCAACTGACAGATTAGCTCTATTAAGAGCTTCAAAAGGGTCAGATCCTCCTGATATTGCACATTCTCCAGTGAAATCATCGTCATCACCTGTTTTGGAAATTGCAAGTGTAGCATCACCTGCTGATTGCCTGCAGACAACTGATACAGATCATCCAGTTATACCACCAAATGCTGAGTCCTGTCTTCCATTACCTGAACCTTTTGAATATCATGAACTGACATCAGATGATACAACATCACAAGGTGGAGAACAGAGGATTTCCCCATCAGTATCACCTCTCGTAATCTCAACAGATATTCAGTCATGGAATTCAGATACAGAACTTTCTGACTCTGTTTCAGTTGTACAACCACCAAAATCTTCAGATGTTCAATCTCTGAAGCCTTCTTTTGAACAGTCACCAAGACCTTCAATTGCAAAACCACCAATATCTTCACTTTCATCAAAACCAAGATCTGCACACAGACCACAAAATTTTGCTGTACATATATCAATGCCTTCTACTGCACCATTATCAAAACCTTCAACTTTACAAAACCCAAGAAGCTTATGTCCAGTATCATCTGTATCTTCACATCCACAAAAACCAGTATGTTCAAATCCATTACCAAGACATGGACTGAATGAATTATCAAGGCACAGAGCAGCACAACCACGTAGATCTCCAGTTGCAAAACCAACGAGACATTTGCATCCACCACAATCAAAATCAAGTTTGAACTCAACAAAAATTTCTACTCTACAGTCCTCATCTTCTTTTCAATCATTGTCTTTCATTGCAAGCCCTAATACTCTATCAGTATTCCAATGTACAGCAGCTCCAGTGTGCACTGGTATGGTGGAATCTTCACCAATTCTGCCAATAGTCACTAAAGCAAGAAAAGCATTGATGGAAGCAATAAGAAGAGGAGTTCTTCTGCGCAAGACTAAAGATCGATGTGCACCCAAAGAAAAAATGGAGATTTCTAAAAATGAATTAGATATTATTCAAATCCGTCGTAAAGCTATGGGATACAATTCAGGAATATCAGATAGTGAAGTAGACTGGATAGAAGAAAAGTAAACAAATAAATCCAAGAAAACACGAATTTTGTTGTCTTATTCTGTTACATGTATGTCATTTTTTTTGAGGCAGGATCTCACTGTAGTCCAGGCTGACCTAGAACCCACTATATAGTCCAGGTAGGCCTTGAAATCATTGGTAAGAGCTATGACACTTAGACACTTAATTTTTTTTAATGTTCTGCTTCCCCCCTAGAATTTACCTCTAACCACCCACAAACCAGAAAATTATCAGTTCATATTTCATGTTAAGTATTTCACATTTTCTTAAAGGATATAATTTACTCAAACAAAAATAACTAATAAAGTAGAGAACACTCAAAATAATAATATTGAAATATTCAGATTATCAAGAACCTTAATTTCATGTCAATACTTAATGCTCAATACTTAACCTAAGATTTCTAAATCCTTGACTCATTACATTAGTGTACTCAGAAAGTATATGTAAATGAATAGCTCTCAATACAACTCAAGGAATAGGAACAATCAAACTTTCATATTTTTGCTGTTTTTTTACTTGTGTATATTTAATTTTGTGTGACCTTGTTGACAGAAGCATTTGTTCTACTCTTGAGAGTTTAATGTTTTTTAAATGCAATGTTAAAAATTAAGAAATGTTATAAGATGCTTTAAAATATAAGTTCTAATTCATTATTTTACAAGCAAATCAAAGTTATGGGGCTGGTTGAATTCATGTAAGGAAAAATCATAAAGATTTTGAGTCCTCAGATGTCGGGGGCGAAAGCCTTTGGGGGCCTTTGGAGGCATACCCTGGCTTAATCTTGGATGGCACCTGACAGCCTGCCAAGAGGGGCTTGGCTTAATGAGTTTCAGGAGGTGATCGCGATTGGCTATTATGCACAGGTTCTTATCATAAGACTGACCATTAGCCCTCTGATTGGCCAGGTAGCTCTATATATTCTGCCTCGTTCCCTGCAATAAAGAATACACGTTCATCAACCCACAAGCTGTGTGTGTGTGTGTGTATTTGTGTGATCACTGCCCTCCACGGGCGGCAGGCAGTGATACTCAGAAACTCTAAAGTTCAAAGTAATATTCCTGGACAAGAGTGAGGATAAAGTACAGAAAGGAACAAGAAACATGTTCCACAGGTGTCTGTAAAACAATGTAGACCCTGAATGTTTCAAGAAGGAAAAATAATTAGCTATAATAGCTTCTGTTGATAGTAAGAGTGTAATTCCACCTGTTTTAGTAGCATAGAGGTTACTGACTTGTACAGTAATAGTGTGGAGGCAGAACAGGACAATAATGAGTTTGGAATGATTTATTATGCCACAAGGAAGTGGGTAGGTAAACTTTTCACTAATCTGAACTACTAAAAACAGTATAAAAGCTGCTAAAGGATGGGTAATTGAAACTAGTATGTAGATGTGTTAAATATTGTGGGGAAAGGCCAAAAAGTAACTCCTCTTGTCCCATTGTGAGAAATGAATAATCAATGATTAAAATTGGAATTCAAAGTAGCAGTGCATGAATGTTATTTAGAGACATTTAGATCAATGTAGGTAAAAGAGAAAAATATGATAATTTCAGAGGAAAAATAAATTAAAATGGCTGTTTTGTTACAAATGATTTTGAAACATTTAGCTCAAAATTATATATATATATATATATAAAACTTAGACAAAGATTAAAAATACAAAATAAATTTTTAGGAGATAAACTATACTAACAAGGTAGGATGGGAAAATGAAAGAGGTCTGTTTTTCCTTTTTTACCTTCTTGGTAATTAAAAAATATTTTATTTATTTTTTTATTTTATTAATTTGTAAGAAGAGGGAAAAAGAAAGAGAATGGGCATGGCCAGGCCTCTAGCTGCTGCAAACAAACTCCAGATTCATTTGCTACTTTTTACATCTGTCTTTACTTGTGTTCTGGGGAATCAACCCTGGGTCATTAAGCTTTGCAGGCAAGTGCCTTAACCACTTAGCTATATTTCCAGCCCCACTTTTTGACAATAGTACATTTTGATCATAAGTATCTTCTGTTGCCTTATATTGTCTCCTTCTCCTATTACTTTTTTCACTGAACCGTTTTTTTTCCCAACTGGTCTCTATCCGACTATGATTTGTTTTTATCCTTTTCCACAAACCATGACAGAATATTGGTAGGGCCAATATTGTCTAGGTTTTGTGTAATTTACTGCTAATCTCTCAGCACTCACTTATTCTTAGTGCTTTCATGAATTTTGAGTCTCCCTTCTAGTCATCACCATATGCAAAAATAAGCTTCTTGGACCAAAGGTGACAATAGCACTATATTATAGGCATAACATGGATGTCTAGAGGGTACTTTGATGGGCCTAACATACTCATTTCACCCAACAAGGAGCTCTTTTTCTATCAACGAATTGTACAAAAATATAAAAAAGATGCATATTAGCACAAATCTTTTTATTATGCACCTAATATGCAATCAACAATTTAGGAAGCAGAATAATATATTTATATATGAAAATAGTGTATCATTAGTGTATCATATCAGTTTTAGTCAATGTAATTAATTAATAATGTAATTATGCAAACAATGCATAATTCTATGAATAATGGAGAAAATAGTATAATTATAAAAGTGAAATTGGTATGACACACTGACAGAATTCAACATGAGATAATGTTTTTAAAAACTCTTCAACAAGTAGAAAGAAATATCAAAGTATACAACAAATTAGAGAATGAGTATAATCTGTCAAAAACCATGCCCTTCCAAAGAAAAACTGAGTCAAAAAAATAATAATACATAGAAATTAATGACACCATTTTCTAAAAGAAATATGCCATAAATGATAAAATATAAGTAAAAAAGAAAAAAATATCAGGAACAAATGAAATGTCCAGGGATAGAAAAATTTCTACAAACAAGGAAATGAAAATCTAGTAGAGAGGGGAGGCGGAGCAAGGCGGTGCATGAGTAACAGCATTGCCAGGACTCTCCGGAAAGGTTTGATCTCTTCAGCTGGTATCCAGGCTTTGGACACCGGCCGGACCTGAGTTCAGGCCCTCCCTCCCTCCCCACCCCCTGGGCTGGAGAAGATCCCCAGCGGAGCAGAGGGCCGAGCCTCCCCCCCACTAGCTCCCGCCATAATCCCCTTGTGGCGGGTTCCAAGCGCCGCCAATTGAGCCGCTTCCACTTGTGGAAGCACCCAATCCTCGGACATGCTTATCTCCACGACCCCCCCCCATACACGGGCAGATGTGAGCCTTGGGCAGGCTAACCTAGCTAGGTCCCAGGGCCACACCTGAGGCAGATACCTGGGAATCATGGCGGAGGGTGCCGTCTGAGAGGGGAGGAGTTGTCTCTCTGCGGAGGATTCATTGCCTGACTGGGATCCAGGCCCCGAGTCACAGCCTCTCCTCTGCTTCGGGACCACCTCAGGGTTCCCCAGTTGCTTTCAGCTCTGCAGAGGAGCACGGAGCTGGCTGAGCCTTGTGCACCCAGGGCTCCCGCCTTTGTCCCCTCGCGGCGGGTACCGGGTCCTTGGAACCAATTGAATGGCTTCCCCCGCAAAAGCACCCAGTCCTCAGACGTGGTCCTCTCCACGGTCTGAGAGGGGAGAGATTGTCTCTACGTGGAGGTTTGGTTGCCTGACTGGGATCCAGGCCCCAAGTCACGGGGGCCTGCCCACGGGGCTGCCCAGCCTCTCCTCAGCTTCTGGACCACTGCGGGGTTTCCTGGCTACTCTTGGCTCTGCAGGGGAATGAGCAGCTAGGCCCTGTGCACCTCAGGCTCCCGCCTTTGCCCCCCCCCCCACAAACACAGGCAGACGCAAGCCCTAGCTTGGTTCTGGGGACAGTCAGCAGGCAGATACCTGGGGACCTTGACAGAGGCCGGTTCATCAGACAGGTACCTCCCAGGAGGGCACAGGTGCTCTCCGTAAGTACCACGGATCACACGCTACTGATAGGAAGTAAAGCGGGCTGAATAGCTCTCCTCAGGGTACCTGAGTCGCACTTCCCTATCTGGGCATGGGCAGAAACCAAAGGAAAAATGTAACTTCCCAAGACAGGGCCCCTAGTCCCATGATGGAACACTAAACTGGAAAGGAAGTGGAAATAGCTCATACACAATTGCAGAGAGAGACTAATATGACTCCTGACCACAACAGCAATGCAAATATGATGCAGTTAAGGGCTGATATGGAAATTATGAGAAAAGATATGAATGAGATGAAGCATTCTTACTCAAGCATAGACTCCAGACTGAACTTGATGGAGAGAAATATGAACAAATTCAGAAATACATTAAGTGAAATAAGATTAATCAACAAAGAAAAGAGCTGGACAATCAATTAATTAAATTTGATGAGGACTTAAGAAAACTTAAAAATGATTATCAGGAATCCCAAGCAAAAATAAAAATAGATTGGAAATTTGATCTCACCAAAGAATTGGAGACTATAAATAAAATTATAGCAGAAACCAATGAAGAAAAAGAAATATTAAAAACCTCCCTTGAATCATTCAGTCCCAGGGTTGATAATCTAGAGGACAGACTTTCAGAAGCAGAAGACAAATCAGAAGGAATTAATAAGGATGTCATAGGTTTCAATAAATTCAAGAAATCAAGTGAGCACAATTTGAGGGATCTATGGGATACAATAAAGAGGACCAATATTAGAATCATAGGGATCCCAGAGGGAGAAAAAGCCCAGGCTAAGGGCATAGGAAATATCTTCAAGAGAATAATTAATGAAAACTTTCCCTATCTAACAAGAGAAAGTCCACTCAACTTTCAAGGGGCCCAGAGGACACCAAACAGACTTGACATGAAGAAACATTCTCCAAGACACATTTTAATTAAGATGCCTAACATAGAAAGCAAAGAGAAAATACTCAAAGCTGCTAGAGGAAAGCAGACAGTAACTTACAGGGGAAAAGCCATCAGACTTACCTCACACTTCTCATTAGAAACCATGAAAGCCAGAAGGGCTTGGAATAATGCTTTTCAGGCCCTAAAGTAGTATGGCTTTCAACCTAGAATATTATACCCAGCAAAGTTATCCCTCCTGATAGACAGAGAAGTGAAAATGTTCCATGAATTAAACAGCTGTAGAACTATTTCAAAACAAAGCCACAATTTCAGAAGATCCTGCAAGAGATATCCCATACAAAAGAAACAACAAATCTTCCTCAGAAGAGTACCATAGATCAGACACGACAATCACAATCAGTGTGCTAATAACAGCAGCACAGACAAAACCCTCATTATCCCTTCATCATGGCAGGGCTCAAAGCAAACCTCACAGTTATATCACTGAATATAAATGAACTTAACTCCCCTATAAAAAGACACAGACTTGCAGGGTGGATCAGAAAAATGGACCCTTCCATCTGCTGTCTTCAGGAAACGCACTTTACTTCCAAAGACATCAACCTTCTTAGAGTAAATGGATGGAA
This sequence comes from Zapus hudsonius, assembly GCA_004024765.1. NCBI lineage: Eukaryota > Metazoa > Chordata > Mammalia > Rodentia > Dipodidae > Zapus > Zapus hudsonius. The sequence goes on along the minus strand of PVHP010018152.1, from coordinate 24,956 downwards.
AACAGTATATCAGACATGTAGAAGTAAAAAGCAAGCAGGTATGGCTACATTAATCTCTGACAAAATAGACTTTACACAAAAATCAATTAAAAAGGATAATGATGGTCACTTCTTACTTATCAAAGGAAGGATCCACCAGGAAGATGTCACCATCATCAACATATATGCACCAAATTTGGGTGCAACACAGTTCATAAAGGAAACCCTACTCAAAAATAAAGCAGAAATAGACTCTAATTCCATCATACTAGGAGACTTTAATACACCTTTATCAGCTCTAGACAGATCAACCAAACAGAAGATCAGCAGGGACATAACAGAGCTTAATGACACCATTGACCAGCTGGGAATAATAGATATTTACAGAACATTCTACCCCAAAGACACAGAATATACATTCTTCTCAGCAGCACATGGGAACTTTTCTAAAATTGATCACATCTTATGCCACAAATCTTCCCTAAGCAAATTCAGGAAGATTGAGGTAGATCCTTGCATCATATCAGACCACAGTGCATTAAAGGTAGAAGTAAACAATGGAACAGGATCCAGAAAATACACAAAATACTGGCGCCTCAATAATGTGCTCCTAAAAAATGATTGGGTCATCCAAGAAATAAAACAGGAAATTCCGAAATTCCTAGTATTAAATGATAACGATAACACATAATATCAGAACTTATGGGACACAATGAAGGCAGTCCTGAGAGGAAAGTTCATCGCGCTAAATGCCTTCACATTCAAGACAGAGGTTTTTAATCAATAGCCTAGCCACCCACCTAAAAGCATTGGAACAGATGGAAAAAGCTAACCCGACGAGCTCAAGACGAAAGGAAATAATTAAAATCAGAGCTGAGATAAATGAATTGGAAAAAAAGAAAACAAGTTAAAAAATAGATAAATCAAAGAGTTGGTTCTTTGAAAAAGTTAATAAGATCGACAAACCTCAGGCCAACCTAATCAAACAAAGAAATTAGAAAGCCCAAATCAACAAAATCAAGATCCAAAAGAGATTGGAAGAATCGTCAGGTCATACTTCCAAAACCTCTACTCCACAAAATTAGAGAACCTGGAAGAAATGGACAGGTTTTTGGACACCTACCAACTGCCAAAGCTTAACCCAGAGCAGATAAAAGCACTAAATAGACCTATCACACCCATAGAGATTGAAGATGTAATCAAAAACCTTCCCAAAAGAAAAAGCCCAGGACCAGATGGTTTCTTAGCTGAATTCTACCAATCCTTCATCACGGATCTGAAACCACTATTTCTGAAGCTTTTAAGAAGCATAGAAAAAGAGGGAAGGCTTCCAAACACCTTCTATGAAGCTTCCATTGCCCTAATCCCAAAACCAGGCAAGGATGGAACAAGAAAAGAGAACTATAGACCCATAACTCTGATGAACTTAGATGCAAAAATCCTGAACAAAGTCCTAACAAACCGGATACAATGCTACATCAAAACTATTATCCACCCTGACCAAGTTGGCTTTATCCCAGAGATGCAGGGATGGTTCAACATATGCAAGTCGATAAATGTGATACACGACATTAATTGGCTCAAACACAAAAAACACATGGTTATCTCAATAGATGCGGAGAAGGCTTTTGACAAAATTCAACACCTCTTCATGTTCAAAGCTCTCGAAAGAATAGGCATAGATGGCCTATCTCTCAATTTAATAAAGTCAATTTAAAACCTCCTAAAGCACAGATCATTCTCAATGGGGAATGACTCAAGGAGTTCCCGCTGAATTCAGGAACAAGACAAGGCTGCCCACTCTCACCACTACTCTTCAACATAGTGCTTGAAGTTCTAGCCCAAGCAATAAGAAAAGAGAAGGACATAAAAGGAATACAAGTTGGAAAGAAGAAATTAAAATATCCCTCTTTGCAGATGACATGATCCTTTATATATCAGACCTAAAGAATAGTATCAGTAACCTCTTGAAGATGACTAATGCCTTCAGCAATGTGCAGGATACAAAATTAACACACAAAAATCAGTAGCCTTTCTATACGCAGAAGGCAAGCAGACAGAAAAAGACATCAGAGAGACTGTCCCATTTTCTATAGTCTCTAAGAAAATCAAATACCTTGAAATATCACTAACCAAGGTTGTAAAGGACTTATATAAGGAAAATATTGAAACACTTAAGAAGGAAATAGAGGAGGATGTGAGAAGATGGAAAGATATTGCATGCTCATGGATAGGGAGAATCAATATAGTAAAAATGGCAATCCTGCCAAAAGTGATTTACAGATTCAATGCTATTCCAATAAAAATCCCAACCTCTTTCTTCACAGACATAGAAAAAAATAATCTCTAAATTTATTTAGAAAGGCAAAAGACCTCGGATAGCCAAAACCATTCTAAGTAACAAATCCTACTCTGGAGGCATCACCATGCATGACTTCAAAACATACTACAAATCCATAGTAATGAAAATAGCATGATGGTACTGGCATAAAAACAGAAAGACAGATCAATGGAACAGAATTGAAGGCCCAGCTTTAAATGGAAGTAACTTCAGTTATCAGATCTTTGACAAGGGGGCCAACAATGTATGCTGGGCCAAAGATAGAATCTTCAACAAATGGTGCTGGAGGAATTGGATAAACACTTGTAAAAAATGAAATTATACCCACTACTTCACCATGCACAAAAATCAACTCCAAATGGATCAGAGATCTTAATATAAACCCAGTAATCATGAACACCCTGGAAGAAAAAATAAGAGGAACTCTGCATGAAATAGGAGTGGGAAAAAATTTCCTGAGCAAATATCCAGCAGCCCAGGAAATACGACAAACACTTAACCAATGGGACCTGTTCAGGCTCAGAAGCTTCTGTACAGACAAACAAACCACACTCAGAGCCAATAGACCCCCTTCAAATTGGGAAATGATTTTCGCCAGCCACAACTCTGACAGAGGCCTAATTTCAAAAACATACAGAGAACTCAAAAAATTATTAACAAAAACCCAAAATGCCCCCTCTCAAAATGGGGTACTGATCTCAATAGAGATTCACGGAGGAGGAAACACAAATGGCCTTGACTCATTTAAGAAACTGCTCAGCATACTTAAGCATCAGGGAAATGCAAATCAAAACCACAATGAGATACCATCTTACCCCTGTCAGAATGGCAATCATAAAGAAAACCAACAACAATCATTGCTGGCGAGGATGCGGGGTAAAAGGAACCGTCATTCACTGCTGGTGGGATTGCAAACTTGTTCAACCATTATGGAAAGCAGTGTGGAGACTTCTAGACAGAATGGACATAGAACTACCAATGGACCCAACTATCCCTCTACCCGCAAGACGCCACATCTCAATGCAGAAAATTTTGTACAACTATAATTATAGCAGCTCAATTCATAATAGCCAAGAACTGGAATCAACCCAAATGCCCATCCATGGAGGAATGGACAGCGAAACTGTGGTATATTTATAAAATGGAATTCTACTCAGCTGAAAGGAAAAATGACATATCGAAATTTAGGAAAAAATGGTCTGACTTTGAGCAGATCTTACTAAGCGAACACTCAAAAGAACAGAGAATTGAACGCCGCATACTCTCCCTTATATGCGGTCCTTAACCAAGATAACTGTTTTCTTTATGCAGACTTATAGAAAGAAGTGAGAGGTTATGAATGAGGGGTATGGGAAGGGGGGAGGGGAATGGATTAAGCAGGAGGCCAATCCAAATTAGGTTCAAAAAAATAAATTCCTCACAAGCATACTGTAACCTAAAGAGTAAATAGTGGGCATCACCTGGCAAGAGGGGTCATGAGTAGCAGGGGAGAATGTCTAAATCTGTGAATAATTGAGCAGTCTGAAAGCCCCGGGTCCCAGTCACCGGTCCCTTTCCTCACTGAGCTGTTGACCAAAGTGACCCATGAGGTTCCAATTACAAGACAGAATTCTGTCAAGGCTCTTGAATGCCCTCCCCTGGCCTGAGACAAAACCTGTTGCTGATGAAACCACAGAATGCCATAGATCTTCATCGAGAGTCCCAGCGAGGTCTGGAATGGTAACCAACCCCCAGATGGCAGTTAGTGACGGGCTGGAGGGCACTGTACAAGCTGCCAGGGGAAGCTGATTGGCGATAACTGGAGTAAACAGACCATTGGCTTGAAACATAGTCTGCGGCCATGAATAGGCTGGATACAGTTCCTACTGGGAGAGAACAGCAAACCAAGAAAGGAGCAATTGTGCAATGAAGGATCCTGGGCCTGGGGGAGACAATCAACAGCTATTAAATTTGGCCAAATATTCCACTCATTGAGGGGGAACCCTTGATTGGAAATGGGGATTTAGGGCAATATGCATCGGATCCCATACACTTGGGCTCCCAAGAAAAGATGCACTATGCGAACGTCTGACAGGGAGGCTACTAAAAATAGAAACTAGGTAATCCAGAATGGTGTATATTTGTTAACCTATACTGTTCTCACTCTCCGATGGAGATTGTGTTTGTATTTTTCAGGATATAGCGAGTGAGCTGTGGCCCATATAACCCTACCACCTGACAGCAGGCAAAAACTGAGATCATGGCAAGAGATGAGCCACCACAGTCATATTGTGGAGCATCCATATGGAACCCTGCAGAGAAGGACGGGATGAACAAGGGACCCATAGCCACAGCCATTCAACCAACTCAGGATAAGCCAAATGTGTTTGTGTTTTTCAGGATGTAACGAGAGAGCTGTGGCCCATCTAACCCTACCAAACAACCGTAGGCCGATGTCTGAGATCCTGGTAAGAGAGGTGCCACCACAGTCATATCGTGGAGAATCCATAGGGAACCCAGCAGACAATGACAGATGAACAAGGGACCTATAACCACAGCCATTCTATCAACACAGGATAGGCCAATGAGACAGAAACCAAGGATTTTAGACACAAGGACCCCTACGCTCACAACATTAAAGCAGCCTTAATACTCACCCACCACAACTCAGGGAACTGAGCGGAAGAGGGGGCGGAAAGATTGTGAGAGCCGTGATGGGGGAGACTGTCCAGAGGCATGCCACCCTTCAATAATAACACACTTGGGCCAGGAAGACCGGCTGAGTACTAGGATATACAGGATCCCTTGCCACAAGGACTAATACAGACAGCCCAAGGAGGAGGATATCCAACTGATCAGGGAGGGGGCGGGGGGAATTGGGGAATTCGGGATAACAACGCATTGTTTGCCCACTAAATAATGTAACTCATTATGAACAATAAATATATATTTTTTAAACATCTAATTAAAAAACTAGACAGATTATTTCAGAAACAATTCATAATATTAACATAAAACCTGCTATTGGAAGCACCTGCAAACTCAGAGTGCATGCTGAGATATTCAATAGCTATTTTATATCACTCTCAAGTGTAGAACAGTATTTTATTTACTAACACATGATTTGTTCATACAAGGTTTCCACTGAATTTTAAAAATATGTATTTTAGGAAATTAATGGAGGGCCAGGTTTTGCCTTGTGTGTAGGACAATGACTCATTTTCTTTTTACAAGCTCTTTTATGAGTGTTTGTATATCCTTAATGATTGTGTCAAATGGCACTTCCTGTGGGAGAAGGTCATTAATGGAAAATCATGCTGCTGATCCTGCACAAGTGTGATGGTGTTATGGTGGATATTATCTGCCCAGTTCATGTGTGGGGGCAAGGATGCTGAACTATCCCATCGATAGTTTTCAGATGGCAATGCAAACTGCAGGTGAGAAGCCATTGAAAAAGGAAATCAATAAAATATATTAAAATCGATTTTGATATTAAAATATTTTGTTTGCTGACATTGAGAATTCAGTTATTTCAGTATTATTGGGTGTAGGGTAAAGGAGTCATAATGAATGGATGCACAGTATTAAAGTTGAAACCAACTACCAACCACTCAATCTTTACAAGTTGAAAAATAGGCCCAATTGAGCTGCTTAATGGAGACACCATGGTGATAATAAGCTCTTCACTTACTAAGTCACATATCAGATATTTCCTTGAAAGCTCTGTTTTAATCTTCATTGGACCATATTAAATGAAAAAGGCTTTGTGGCTAACTTATTTTTGAAAAATATATATCAATGATATATATTTTAAAAAATATATAAATATGCACATTGCAAAATCTGTATTTTTGTTGTGAGAATGTTTAAAATCATAAATGTATTAATTTTAAACTTTGCAATAATTTATTATAACTATAGTAACCATACTGTGCAAAAGAACAAGTCATATTCCTCCTGTCATACTGAAACTTTGAGTCCTTTGATATATTCCTGTTCATTCTCCTCTTCCTCTACCATTGTAGTCGCTATTTCTTTAAATTGGAATTAGATTCCACACATAAGTGGGATCATGTAGTGTTTCCCTGTTTCTCATTTATTTCAATGCAAAATGTCCTCCAGTTTTATCCATGTAATTAGAAATGAGATAACCTTCTTTTTAATGAATTATCAAGCCAATAAATTGCCCTTTGAATTAATTTAAATTTAAGTTATTATCCAATGGTATAGATAATCCTTTCTTGTTACAGAATATTTTAGGCAGTGAATATTTTCATCATGGGAATTTAGTCAATAAAATTATTCTGAAAAGATGTAACATGTCTTTTTGGCCTCATTTTTTTTCTCAGGGGATTTCCTAAATTTATAAACAATATGTCTGAATTAAGTGGAATCTCCATATATAACCATTGTTTGCAATTCAGCCCAATGAAGTCCATAAAATTTTGTCAGTTAGTGCATTTAAGTAGGTCTTAAGAGTTAACTCAGGGCTGGAGTGATGGCTCAGCATTTAAGGCCCTTGCCTGCAAAACCCAAGGACCTGGGTTCAATTCCCCAGTATCCACATAAAGCCAGATGTACAAAGTGGCTCATGTGTCTGGAATTGTTTGCAGTGTCCAGAGGCCCTGCCCCCTGTCTCTGTCTGACAATTAGATAAATTAATTAAAATCATTCAAAAAAAGTTTTAATTCAGATTGGCTTACTTTTGATTGCATAGTGTTTTATTAAAATTTGGATTTCCCATTGGTTTTCATTGTAAATCTTCCTTTTAGTATTCATTTCGTTGTCCAATACCCAGATTTTAAAAATTCTTTTTAATTTTTTAAAAATTAATTTATTTATTTATCTGAGAAAGGGAGAGAGAGGTGTGCATGGGTGCATTAGGGCCTCTTGCCACTGTAAATGAACTCAAGGTGCATGTGCCACTTTGTGCATCTCTGGCTTTACATGGTATTGGGGAATCATACCCTGGTCATCAGTTTTTGCAAGTAAGCACGTTTAATCATTGTGCTATCTCCTCAGCCTTTTAGATTTTTTTCTTATATTTGAATTCCTTCCTTCTTCCTTTTTATCCTTACTCCCTGTCCTTATTCATAGCTTCCTATCCCTTTCTTTTCCTTTCTTTCCTTTTCTTTTTGTTTTTTATTGAGGGGGTATTGGTTATATTTTAGTGGATTATTGATCAGGGTTGCCCAGAGGGGAAAAAACAATAGGAGAGAGAGGGAGGAAGAAAGGGAACAGGGAGAAAAATTATCCCATGCTCTTGTGTGCTTATACACTTGTAGATACTGGTAAGGTTGAAACTATATGGCAGATCTGAAGGCTGCAGATCCAGTATGGTGATACTGTAGTTAAAAAAAAAAACTTCAGTCTTTTATAGGGGACTATATTTCTCTTAAAGTATACTAACAAGGGCTGAATAGATGACAGCTTTCTTTAACCACTGCTGCAATAAAGAACCTGACCAAAGGCAGTTGATGGAAGAAATTGGGTTTATTTTGCTTAAGGACTCAAGGGGAAGCTCCATTATGACAGAGAAACTGATGGCATGAGCAGAGGATGGACATCACCTCTGCCACAGCACTGCAAACTGCAGAAAGGTGTGCCAAATACTGGCAAGGGGAAGCTGACTGACTATAACTCCCTTTAAGCCCACCCCAAACAACACACCTCCAACAAGGTCCAATTCCAAAACTGCTATCAGATGGGGATCAAGCATTCAGAATATGTACATTTGTGGGGGATGCCTGGATCAAACCCTCACAGCAGCTAAAGATGCCTGCTTGGAAATCCTAATCGCCTTGGGTTCATTTTTCCAGTTCCCACATAAATCCAGATGCACAAAGTGGTGCATTTTCTGGAGTTTTTTTTTTTTTTACAGTGGTACTAAGCCCTGGTGTGCCCATTCTTATTTATTCTCTCTCTCTCTCTCTCTCTCTCCATGCAAATAGATTTTTTAAGTATACTAATTGGAATGTTACATCTAAAGAATAATAGCCATATTTGACTTTCTGTTTAACTCAAAACTCTGTCTAATAAGCACATAATCCATTAGTCTATGACCTGTTAATTTGGAACATATATACACTAACCATCACATTTCATGGCTTTTCAGCTTAGAACATGCATATTTTCTAAACTACATTTGATGCATAAATGAAGGCAAAGATAAGGTTGAGCCTGTGTATAACATGCTACATGACTGAAACATAATTTAAAATGACTGAAACTGTAAATAGGTAACTTGACAGTCAAACATAGAAAATGAATGCCAGAAAAATCATTTCCTAGGCAGCCCTGTATGAACAGGACACCTCAGAGCTCTCTTTTCACTCCTATTTTCCTGATGCAAAGTGTATGATTTGTTTTGGATGGTGCTAATTTTTAAAAAACTAATTGTACCTTAATTGGTCACAACTTTGAACACATATTTTTTTAAAAAAATATTTACTTATTTGCAAGCAGAGAGGGATAGAGACAAGAGAGACAGAGAGAAAGTGGATGGGTGCACCAAGGCCTCCAGCCACTGCAAATGAACTCCAAATGCATGTGCCACTGTATATCTGTCTTTATGTGGGTACAGAGGTATCAAGGCAGGTTTGTTAGGCTTTGCAGGCAAGTGCTTTAACCACTGAGCAATTTCTCCAGCCCTGAACACATATTTTTTGGCCAAACTTCAAGTTTTCCAAATCTTTCCATTCTTTTCCTTTTCACTTCTGTTTCTTACTGTAAATCTGACTAAAAGCTTGTAGTGACAGCCATGCTACTGCAAAATGCTGTGTTACGTAGAAAGAACTTTACCTTTTAAGCCAGTCCATCACCTCAAACTCAGCCTCACAGGAAGTCTCTGGGAATGTGAAGAATATAAAGTAGTTCTTTCCAGAATGTAACATGGATGGCCTCAAATTTACTACTTTTTAATATTCACTTATCTATTAGAGAGAGATAGAGAGAAAGAGAGAAAGAGAGAGAGAGAGAATGGGGACACTGGGACCAGGGACTCCTGCCACTACAAATGAACTCCAGATGTATGTGCCACTTTGCACATTTGGATTAATGTGGGCACTGGGGAACCAAACCCAGGTCATCAGGCTTTGCACACAAGTGCTTTTCACCTCTGAGAAATATCTCCAGCTTCTTAATAGAGTTGTTATTTCTCTTAAATCCACATATGCATAGCCTTTACTTCCTATATTCCTATCCTTATTTCTGTCTTGTGAGTCCTCAAAATAATTACCTATTACTTTACAGTGATAGCATTCTGAGTGCTCACTAGTCTACTTCTTTAAACTTTTCTAATTCTCTCTACAAACCAATTCTAAAAGACATCTGAACCACATTTTCTCAGACACATTCGTGGCACAGACTCCCTGTCTTCTAGTGATGTTAGCTTTCTGTCACTGTGACAAAATACTTGAGATTAATAAATCAATAGGAGAAAGGGAAAATTCTTCTTCATTATTTCAAAGTTTCTAACCCATGATTGCTGGTTTGATAATCTTGTTTGGGGCCTGTGACAGCACAATACATTATTGCAGAAGCATGTGAAAGAGGAGGCTTGGTGGCCACATGCTGGCCAAGAAGTACAAGAAGACACACTGGGGTTCCATATCCCCTTCAAAGCTTTCTGTCAATTGCCTAACCCCCTTGACTAGGCCACACCTCTTTCAGAAACACCAAGCTGATGACAAAGCCTTTTACACATTTATGGTACATTCCAGATCCACACTATGGCTGAATGGAAAGTGGAGTACTAAAGGATCGCCTGTGTTCCAAACTCACTTTGTCCTTCATTGTGGAGTACAAATCCAGTTCCCCTTTAGTAATCAGGGTCAGTCATATTAGTATGAGTAGTAATTCCCTTCTTCTCAATGCTATTGTGAGGAGCCAGAAGTGACCAGATGTCAGATTAAATTTGCAGTTCTTTGGAATGACTGCTGTGGTTTCTGGTGGCAAAAAAACCAAAACAAAACAAAACAAAAACACTATTTCTTTGGAACTAAGATCCTTAAGCCAGGAAAAACAAAACTACGACTTACTGATAGAAAACAAATTTCTATAGCTTGTGGGAATAATTCTAATTTCTAATAGCAGAGCCACCAGTTGGGGATTTATTATTCAAACACATAAGTCTTTGGGGGCATTTCATATTCAAAGCTCCACAAACAATAAAATAAATGTCTAGGGAAAGAATACAACTGTTATTTTCAGAATGGGTAATCCTATATCTACATTATTAAATTTAAACTGAGATTGCAACTGTCTCATTTCGGTTAGGATATGCTAGATGCAACAAATTGTCTTTCCCCTTAGTAGGGTCATCTCAACATGCAATATACCACTGTCTGCATAGAAATTACATTGATGTAGAAGTCATATGATTTTTTTAAATTCAGATTTCCCATTCTGATGCTCATGTGTCTTATAATAGATATTGAGGTCTAATTTGCTTAATGTCATCAACATAATGCATGGTGTAATATCATGTTTTGAAAAAATGATCAAATCAGCTTCAAACTAAATTATTACATAGGGCTAGACAGCCAATATAACATTGGAGAAAAATAATGGAAGCAATTTGAGAAATTATACATACAGTTGAAAATGAAGTGTTTTCTAGTATTTCTGTGGTATTTCCTAAGAAATATTATGTTAAGATACACATATCAAATCAGTAGCTATGTACCAGGTACAAGGCATGTGTTAATTGCATAAGGGAGGGAAACTACATCTAGACCAAAAGGTACTGCTGTAACTAAGATTATGATAATACAGCAGCATTCTACAAAACCATCTTATTTTCTTAGTAGGCCCAAGAATTGGGTTGAATGGGGATGTAGTAAAAATAATCAACAATACAGATGTTGAAAGCCATTAGCTTCTGTATACAGTCTATGAATTTGGTATTGCTATTGCATTTTTTTGAAAATGGCAGTTTTACTGGCTTCCACTTTGCTCTTCCTATTATAATAGCCCTTACAGCAAAGGAAAGGGAGCCAAAGTGGAATTCAGGCAGAGGTTAGTGCACTTTTTATTTTTATTTATTTATTTATTTTTATTTTTTATCCTTTATTATCCATAATTAGATACATTGAGTCAGCAAATAATGAGTTGGTATCCCCATTCCCCAATTCCCCTATTCCGTGTCCGCAATCAGCTGGGTATCCTCTTCTGTGGGCAAACTGGATCAGTACATCAGGTAGGAGGTTATGGATAGCCTAGGAGTCAACCCAGTTCCACCCCCCTTGTATGTTGTTACTTTTTAAACTCATGCATTCCAAAAGTAGGAAAATGGCCACAATATGGAATATAAGCATTTAGTGCTGTAAGTTTCCAACTTACACTACCTTTCTTAATTTTCTTTGAGATATACTTTTACCTTACCAGCCATAAGTCTTTTTTAAATTTTCAAGTGATAGACAATTTGATTTTTCTGTTGCATTTCTTCTTTATAGCCTGAAGCCATTAGTCAGACAATATACACTGCTTACTTTTGATTATTATAAATGTATTTTAAGTCTATTTTATGATAATTTATAGGTCTTTCCAAATATGCTATAGGTGCTAGGAAAAAAGTGTATTTTACTGGTTTAAATTGGATTATTCTATACCAGTTTATGATATATTCTATTTCTTTGCTAAATTTCTATCTAGTAGTTCTATTAATTGTTTATAAAAAGATACAGAAATCACTACCAAAAATTGTAACTCTATTTCTGATTTCAAGTCTATTAGTCTTTTTATTGTATATATTTAAAGCTCTCTATCTTCTTTGTGGATTTGGAGTATGGTAGGTTGAATTAGATGTCTGCCATAAATACATTGGTTTTGAATACTTGGTCCTCAGGTGGTGGCAATTTGGGAGGTGGAGGCTTGATGGAGGAAATGTGCTTCTGATGGCAGGCTTTTCGGTTATTGTACAGCTTCCCCCTTTCCAGGGCTCAGATCACTCACTTGATGATTTCTACCAGCTGCTATGGCAAGAAGTGATGTCTAGCCTCTGATCTACCAACCTTTGCCTGCCATTATGAGACTTACCCTTGAAACTGTCAACTGAAATAAACCCTTTGCTCCCATTAACTGCTTTTGTTAGGGTCTTTTATCCAAGCAATGTGAAGGTAGCTACAAGGAGGCTGTTTAACACTATACCTGTTTAGCAAAACCACAGTAGTAGGTTCTCCCCTAGTGCTTATGGCCTCCTCAGCCCTGGATTGTTGGCATGGCTTGTAGTATTAAGAAAGCATGAATCCCCCCTTATAGAGCAAGTCACACATCTAATCTGTGGAAACATCATTAATATTGTGTTACTGTTCAGTGCTAGTGGGCAAACAAAAGCACCAGCAATAGCCTGTGTTGTTTTGGGGGATCACTGGCAAATCCATGACCAATAGCTCATACCTGGCATTGGTATTTTCATTTAATTAAAACAATAGCATCTGAAAGCAGAATTATCCATCTGTGCATGTACCTCTGTTCATTCTTTCATTTAAATTATATTTTAAATTAGTTTATAAGTTAGATTTCCAAATGACTTCCTATCTCCTAGGGTTTGATTACACTTCTGCACACTCCCCACTTATACTCACCCCACTCTTATCTCTGCTTAACCATTTTCACTCTGAGTAACCCCCATTATGATGATATCACCTGTGTTCTACCATCTTCTCCTAATGGCTCTCTCCCAACTCCCCAACCCCTTAACTCCTGATACTTTTCTACCTTTATGGATAGAAAAGGATCTCCAAGTTAAACACATATACCAAGAGATATATAATAGAAAACATACAGCATAATTTATCTCTGAGCTTGTGTTACCTCATTTCTTCCATTTCCTTGAAAATTTCAAAATTTCACTTTTATTTATGACTGAATAAATTCCATTATGTATACATAACACATCTTTTTTTATCCACTCATCAGATGACAGTCATCTAGGTGGATTCCATTTCCTAGCTACTGTGAAAAGTGCAGCAATAAACATGGACAAGCAAGTATCTCTATAGTACAGAGTCCTTAGAGTATGTTATAGTCAGCTTTCTCATTGCTGTGACAAAGAACCAAACAAAAGTGGCTTGATGGGAGGAAAGGGTTTATTTTGGCTTATAGACTTGAGCGGAAGCTTGATGATGGCAAGGAAAATGATGGCACAAGAAGAGGCTGGACATCACTTCCTGGCCAACATTAGATGGACAACAGCAGCAGGAGAGTGTTGCAAAAACTAGAAAGTGGAAGCTGGCTATAACCTCCATAAGCCTGCTCCTGACAACACATCTCCAACAAAGTTCTAATTCCAAAACTGCCATCAGCTGGCAATGTCGCACTCAGAACACATTTGTTTGTGGGGGACACCTGAATCAAACCACTACAATCTGTCCCTAGCCTCCACAAATTGATAATCTTACATGATATAAAGTGCAATGTATTCAGCTCAACTTTAAAAATCCCCACAGTTTATCATCCATCCCAATGAAATGCCAACATCCCCATAATCTGAGGACTTTAACTGAGCCATAATACCAAAAAATAAAAACCATAATGGCACAGAATATTCATAATGTAAAATATGGCAATGGGCATTAGTAGAGAGAAATTGAACCAATACAAGTTTTAAAACATACAGAGCAAACATCAAACAACCCATTCAATAGATAACCAGAGAAGTTTTCTTCCGAGTGGTCTCTCTCTGGGCATTTGCTGGGCCGTGACATCTTATTCAAAGAATAGAAAAAGCACACATAAATAGCAAAGCCTCAAGCAGTTTTATTTAAAGAGACAGTACAGGAATACAAAACAAGGGAGACACAACCTACTTGAGCTACAGTTCCTATGAGCAGTGGGTTGCTGTTAGGGGCTTCATGTTATAAGGTCCATGAGGAGGAGGTGTTGGTTCCTACGTGGCATAGCTTGGGTGCTTGTTAGTTTTTATTGATATGCTTGACTTTGGTAGGTCTTTTTCTACATGATACATTTGTTTTTAATCACATGGTATATTCAAACATATCTAGGCATAATATGGAAATAAGGATTTTTTCCATAAAATTCACTCAGAGGATATCGTTTTCCTTAATGTACATGTACCCAAAACTGGTTCAGTCCATATTTGCCTTCTGTTCCTATGATATGTTTCACATGTGCTTGAATAGAAACTAACCACAGAAGGGAAATCACTAAAAGATTGGTAAGGTAGTGGCAAACTATGACATTGTTTGGGATGGAGTGTATACACAGCTCAATGCAGATGGGGGTACCTAGGTTGTTATATGCATTGTTAGGAAGGGGGGATTTCCTCAAGCCAAGTGGAAATTCAGGTTACTAAGTTTTTTTATACTTTACTCTGAAAGACTTTTCTTCCTAATTCTTTAGGGAAGTTGAAGGGAGAAGTTCTGTGTTTGTGTAGCTACTTCCTGCTGATTAGGGACAGGAAGCTAAACATGACAGAAATAATTTTCCTCGATTGTCCTTGTGGTGGTTTGAATGTGAATGCATGTCCCCCATAGCCTGAGTTATTTTTGATTAAGCTTCCAACTTAAGTATCTAGCAGCCTGCTAGAGGAGGTGTCACTGGGGACATATCTATTACTCCAGCCCTAAGGTGTGTAAAGAGCAAGTTTGAGCTTTGGCTGCTGGTTATGTTTCTCTGCTATGCATCTATGGAACTGAGCCAGCTTCTTCTGCCACTGAAGATGTTCCCTCTGAATTCTGTAAGCCTGAAACAAATCCTTTCCTCCCATAAACTGCTTCTGGTTGGGTGTTTGTCCCAACAATGAGAAAGTAACTACAACAGGCCATAAGTCTGCAAATTCTCCTGACACTGCTTTGATAGCACACATAAAATTTCTCAACCCACTGCTCCAGAGTCATACAGAAGCCACCCTTGACCATCATTAGATGGGCATCTTTTTGTTGCTCCTAGTGCCATTTGTTGGTGGAAGACCACTTGTGATTGAAGTTGCTACACTATGAAAGAAACAATTGTAAAAATGTATTGAGAAGAAAAAAAACACAAGCAAGAGAATCAGGGAGAGGATAGGTACCACCAAAAGGAAGGAGTGTTGACAGTTTCCAGTACTTCCAGCCTGAGACTGAAAGACCCTAACTCATGCATTCAATTGAATTTGTTCCCTTGAAGATTTTTTTTGATATCTTGAACTTTTCCTGACTTATTAACATGAAAAGATTTACCCAATAGTTATAAGGATGTTAGGTCACGCAGAGAGATGGTAATAAATGACTAGAGTGTAAAAGATAGCTCTAAAGAATTTTAGCTCCTAACCTATAGCATTCTAGATTTCAAGAATCATTCAGTGAGCCTCATAGAATGTTTAATACAGGTGTGGCTTTTGAGAGCTTTGGTTCACAGTTACCCTTTTTGGCCAAAGCACAACATTTTGAACACTGACATGTCAAATATTATCTCATATCCCATGGTGCTAGGAAGGCTCCTTCCTTGGTTCTGATAACAGATGAAACTGACTAGGTGAGAAATGAGTTTTCAGGAGAGAGAAATATTTACTATAGCCAGTAAGGAAAAAATTCCCTGGATCATATTAAATCCATTGGCCACCATGAATCAGGTCTAAGTTTCTCTTTTTTCCTCTGTAACTTAAATAACATTTCTATGTGATACAAAATAGGAATGCTATATATAAAGTTATTCAGGAACATAGTAGTATGGCCTAAAGAAGTAAAGGAAACAGATGAAGAAAGCAGGCACCCTAAACAACACCTATCCCCCAAAATATTCTCTGCATGTATCCTTTTCCTTTACCAGACTGACTGAAGGTCTGCACTGTGTCAACAGAATCTTTTTAAATATGAATATTTGGTTCAAGTAATGTTGGAGTGAGTGGCTTGTCTCAGCCATGTGCTCCCACCATGTGGTTTTGACTTGTCCAAAACAACAGGAACAACCAGGCATAGGCGGAACCCTCCAAAACTATGAACAAAATAAAACATCTCTTTCTAAATTGATTAGTACAGGTATTTGTTTTAAGTTAATAGAAAGTGACCTAATACAACATTTTAGAAGTTTAAGGAAAGGCCCAGCTTGCAGGTACACTGAGGTCCATGGAGTACATGTGAGATGAAGCAAGAAAACCTGACAAGAGTCAAAATATTGGGTCATGGCACAGGGATTAAGAGTTGCTCTATAAGCAAGTAGATCCTTCGAATTAAAATCTACTCCAATAGAAAGTATTCAATTGGGAGCCCTTCCTGAGGCTCACTGAGAAAATGAAAGATTCTCGAACCTCACTCACTACAACTCCTCCTCTAGCAATCTAACCATAAACATGAATGGTACCAATAAAAAATATTTCCCTTCAACATGGAATTTCCGAGTATCTAAGCTTCTATTGTGAGTCTGTACCTCTAAATTTTATCTGACTAAAATTCACCTTGTCTGACACCTAAAGTACATTGAAAATTATTTATTTCACTGATTTTCTCTGAAACATCTATTTCTATTTATTATGATGAGAGTTTAAGAGAGAGATGACAGAGGCTGTAGTAATCTTAGCACTGACTGTGAGAGAAGCCATTGCTGAATAATTGGCAACAACTCTTAGGGAGTATTCCAGATTCAGCAGAGAATACAATACTCTTGATATGTTTAATCAGCACTTTCAGAGAACCATAACAATGAGTCAAAAAGAATTTGAAGTCCCAACTGTGGAACTAATCTACTTAGAAGTTGTTTATTTGAACATGTGAAAGGTAGAAGTTTTTTTCTCCTTAAAATTCCCAGAAAGTAATTTGCAAAAGAGGTGGCAGAAAGAATGTAAGAGCCATGGTGGGGAGACTATCCAATGTAGAAAGGGGTAGGTCATCCTGGTTTTAAAGGATTTTCTCTAATAACACATAATACTGAGCATCTTGTTATGTTAATATACATTTATATACTAATAAAAACATTTATTAAAAAATTCCCAGAAAGTTTACATCTTCATTTACTTCAAACTTTTGGAGAAGTTATAATGAGTTAGTTTTTTCCTTTTCAGCATTTTTATTTATGAGATTATGAGAGAGAAGGAGGGAGAAAGAGAATGAGTATACTCTTACAAATTAACTCTAGAAACATGTGCCACTTTGTGCATCTGGTTTGCATTGATAATGGAGAATGGAACTTTGGGCAATCAGGTTTTGTAAGACATGCCCTTAACCACTGAGCAATCTCTCCAGCCCTCATTTCTTTTTTAAGAGATTCTGTACTCCTCTTAATATTTACCAGATGAACTTTCTTGCATCCTATTGTTGTATTTTGTTTTCCTCAGAGACAATCTTAGGCCATTCATTTTGAGGGGTTTTTCTACACAAAAACTGCTTTCCTAGCTTTGATTATGGGCCCCTCCCCCAGTGGATTGCTCCACTAGCAACCATGTATAAATTCAATGTACGTAAATTATGGGATCTTATAACTCTAAAGAAATAAGCCAAAAATAGTCCTAGCAAATATGGCTGACTATTGGGATTATGAGTGATATTCATATTCTTTTCATTTCTGTGCATTTTATCTTCAAGAATCACAAATTGTCTTACATACAGAAAAAAAGAAATTATAAGATTATCTCTATCCCTTGCAAAAATATGAGATTTCACTAAAACCCTGGAATTCCAATGCAGTAAATGTCTGATCTTCTAATGGCTGCAATACTTATTAGCTCTTTAGCATTGGAAAATGTACACATTCTCTTAGGCTATAGGCCCTTCACTTACTGCTAAGAACTGAATTGTGCCCCACCTCATTTTATAAGTTGGTATACTACCTGTTGCAGTCAGCTTTCTAGTTGCTGTGCAGAAAGAACCCAAGCAAAAGCGGCTTGTAGAGGAATAGGTTTATTTGGCTTACAGACTCGAGGGGAGACTCCATCCTGGCAGGGAAAACGATGGCATGAACAGACGGGTGGACATCACCTCTGCCACGGCACTGCAAACAGCGGCAGGAAGGTGTGCCAAACACTGGCAAGGGGAAGCTGGCTTATAACCCCATAAGCCTGCCCCCAACAACACAGCTTCATCGAGGTTGTAAAACCCAAACTGCCATCAGCTGAGGATCGATCTATCAGAACACATTCAATTGTTTGTGGGGGACACCTGTATCAAACCATGACACTACCCTTCAATGTGAAAAAGGAATGATGAAGTAAACAAAGCTAAGTGAAGTCATAAGGTTTGGTCTCTGACTCTATTTCATTAGTTTAGGGTAGCAATCTATAATCCAGAGAGGCCTTCATCTGATTTCAACAGTACTTGAACCCTGATCTTATACTTCTACCCTCCAAAACTGTGAGAGAGAAATTTCTATTGATTATGCCACCCAGTCTATGGTATATAGGTTGGCTTCTTGAACACACTAATGTGTTTGTAAAAGTAGAATTAGAAATAGTGGCTTTTCTGGATTGTTAGGATGATTAAATGAAATTATATTTATAAATTGCTTATTATAAATTCTGGAATATAATATTAAACATGTGTCAGTGGGAGAGGTATACAATTAAAATATGAGAAATAAATTCAAGGGGTGGAAAGACAATAAAATGTCTACCAAAAGACTAATTGATGTTCCAGAAAGAAAGAATAACTGATCAATAGCATTCAATGAGGTATCGGCTGACAATATTTGCTTTTAAACAGAGCTAGGGATTCTCAAATTCTAGAAACACTAATCCTAATAATGACAGCTCCACTAAAATTCAAACCTATGTGCTTTTTAATGAATTTACAAATTTCCAATGACAAAATAACCCTAAAAAATCAAGCAGAGAAAATGATCAAGTAACTATACAGATTCAGCAAGCATACTAGAGAAGAGATGCTATGTTTAAAAATTGAATACATATCCACCTACATCTGTTAGGACTCGAACTCAGTCTCTGGTCAAGATACATAAAGCAGCTCCTTTAAGACTTTAAAAGGTAAAACAAAAGATTGGAAAGACACTTATTAATATCTACATTTCATTGTTTAGCTTTATTTAAATATGATATTATTTGTGTTAGTTACTTTCTTATTACTGGGAAAAGACCTGACCAGAAGTAAATTAAGGAAGGAAGTAAAGGATATTCTGGCTTATAGTTTCCAGGGACACATTCTCTCATGGTGGGTAAGTCATAGCAGCAAACTTATACTGGCTAGTCACATTGTAGCCATAGCAAGGAAAAAAAAAGTAAACAGGAAGTGAGACCTGGTTATAAAATCTTAAATCCTTTCTCAAAATACCCACTTTCTCTAGCAAGGCTACAACTCATTAAAGGTCCACAACCTTCCCAGATAGTTTTACAAGCTGGGGACCAACTATTCAAACATATGATTCTGTGGGAGACAGTTTCTATTCAAACATCAACAGTATTGTCTTGTATTTTTCCATTTTAGGCTTTATTTTCTGTACAACCAGTAATTTTGTTTTTAAATTTGTGTTAGTGATAAAATTATCTTTCTAATTAAATTTATAACAAAATGTTAAAAGAAATGTGTATTATTTTTTTGATTGAGTTCTCAAAATCTGAGGCATAAATTAGTATCAAAATATATTTCAAAGTTTGATGTTGATGTGCTCCAGGCAGGTGAGAGGCCCCAGTGTGTTTGGAGCCAGTGAGTCAGGATATCAGTGTGTTTGGGGCCTGTGAACACTAGACTGATGAGGAGCCCAGTGTATTTGGGGTGGATGAGTTCAGGGAGCCAGCATGTTTGAGGACAGTGTGCTCCATTTGGGGCCTGTGCTATAGGGGCATCATCATGTGTGGGTCCTTTGCACCCAGGAGTGCTGAGGAGACCAGTGTTTGGGGGGCCAGGACATCCTGGGCTATTAAGGAACAAGGTGTATTTGGGACCTGTGCATTTTTGATGCCAATGTGTTTGTGGCTGATGCACTCCAGGCAGGTTGGTGAGGGGTGCAATGAGTATGGGACCTTGTGCCTTTGGGGCACAAGCTTGTTTGGGGCCAGTGAACTCCAGGCAGGTGAAGACCAAGGTGTGTTTGGGACCTGAGCTCTAGGGGCACCAGAGTGTGTGGGGCCTGTACACGCTAGACTGGTGCAGAGACCAGCATGTTTGGGGCTGTTGCATTGGCGTCAGTGAACTCCAGGCTGGTGAAGAGCCCAGCATGGTTGGACCTGTTATCTAGGGGCACCAACATGTGTGGGACCTGAGCAACACAGATTGGTAAGGGGCCTGGCCTGTTTGTGTGTGCATTCAAGGCAGTGAAGGTCTCGGCAACTTTGGGACCTGTGCCTCAGTACACCAGTGTGCTAGGAGCCTGTACACCTATGCTGGTAAGGGGCATGATGTGTTTGGGGCTTGTGCACCCACTTTGTGTTGCCCCCCCTCCAACCACATCTCTACTATCAGCCACCAGCCCAGAATGGCTGGTGCAGTTGTAACTTCCACAACCTGCACATCTATGGATACAAAACTATCCAACTTCAATCTGGCTCAAACTCAGAAGTCACCGAAGAAATATGACTTTTACATCCCCCATCATCATTTCCACCCCCTCACAGAAACCACCTACCAGCATCACTTTGGTGCCTCATTCCTGCCCCAATTGGGGAGCACAGAGATATCTGGAAGGCACCTGACACCTGGTATGAGTGTTAAATCCACAATCCAATCAGCTGGGGAATAGTTGGGGAGGAGAAGCAAATGCTACTGCTCTGGAACTCCCTAATCCCCAGAAACAAGGTACAGGGGTGATTACAGCTAGAGAAGATTTTATTTCACTTTTTTTGGGTTTTCAACATAGGGTCTTGCTCTAGCCCAGGCTGACCTGGAACACATTATGTAGTCTCAGGATGGCTTGGAACTCACAGCAGTCCTTCTACCAGAAGAGATTATTGATATTCAAAGTATCTTTCATAACAGTCACCAGTCAGAACTGCTGGCATGCCTGTAACCCCCTCAACATGTGATATAACATCATCCTACTCCAAACCAAACAATAACAATACAACCCTAAGAATTCCAGATGGAAAGAAATAATTAACAACAGAGCTGAAACTAATGAATTGGAAGCTAAGAAAACAATTAAGAAAATTGAAGAAACAATGAGATGGTTCATTGAAAAAATAAGATTGATAAACACCTGGCCAACTTGATCAAATGAAAGAAAAGATAAGTCTCAAATTATAAAAATTAGAAATGAAAAAAGAGAGGTTCCATTATACATCAATGGAATTGGAACAATTATTAGGTGTAGTGAGCCGTTCCTGTGAGGTAAGGGGGCGGGGAGGTCCAGCCCCATTCCCAGGGCCAAGCCTTGCCACGCCCACCTACTGGAGGCAGCGGGGCTTTTTCTTTTTTTGAGTGCCTGCTGAGAAGATGGCGCTGGTTTCTGCTTTCTACCTCCACGTGTCGTGCATTCCAGAGGATTTATTAACTCCTTGTTTGGAAATGGCTTAATGCCTGGCATGCTTCCGTGTATATGGACCAATTGTGAATGTATACGTATGTAATGCTGATAGGCTGTAGTTTGACTTAAAATTCCTGCACATCCTGAGCGCGGGAGGAAGAAGAAAAGGAAGAAGAGAAGGGAGAAGAAAAAGAAGAAGTAACTAGTAAGAATGTAACTTGCAAGGTTTCTTGAATAAATTGCTGCGGAGAAGAACTCGTGGTCCTGTCCTTTCTTGCTGGTGGAGCTTGGATGTGACAATTAGGACATGTTTCACTTTGTGGGTGCCGCCCTACCACCAGAGGTCCATACCGGCCCCAAAGCCACACCTTGGCATGCACACAAGCCCACAGCCACATCTTGGGCACTGCCCCATCCCCAGAGATCTGCACCAACCCACAGCAGATTGAGGCTCCCAAGAGGTCTGAACTGGATCCCAGCCACTCTGTAGGTGCCACCCCACCCCCAAAGGTCCACACCAGCCCACAGGCACTGTAAGGGATCCCCAGATGTCTGCACCAACCCACAGCATATCCGTAGCATCCTAAGAGGTACACACTGGTCAGAAGCCACTCAGAAGTCTCCACCCTGCCCCCAGAGGTATGCACTGGCCTACAGCCTCTCTGAGGGATCCCCAGAGGCCTGTCACCTGTGCAGCCACTCTGTGGACACTACCCCACCTGCAGAGGTCTGCACAGATCCTCTGAACTGGCCTGCAGATACTCCATGGGTGCCACCACACCCTAAAGGTCCACAATGGCCCACAGGCACTTCATGGGGACCCCTGATGTCTTCACCAGCCCACAACCACTCTGTGGGGTACCCATAGGTCTACACCAGCCCCCGTCACTCTGTGGGTACCGCCCCACCCCCAGAGGTCTGCAACAACCCGCAGCTGCTCCAAGGAGTCTCCAGAGGTCTGCATCATGGGGTCCCCAGATGTCCACAACAACCCACTACCAATCCATGCATCCCAAGAGATCCACACTGGTCTGCAGCCATTCTGAAGCACCCCCAGAGGTATATACCAGCTTGCAGCTACTCCAAGGGCTCCCCAGAGGTCCACACTGGCCTGGCCACTCCATGGCTACCATCTGCACTGGACCGCCACCACTCCTAGGGCACCACCTGGCCCCCAGAGGTCTGCACCAGCCAGCAGCTTCTGACAGAGGCCCACTCCAGCATGCTGTTGGTCCATAGGCTAGGCAGGTGATGCCCTGTCCCCAGACTGAGGCCCACACCGGACTGCTGCTGGTCCTGGGGCACACAGTCAACACCCTATTCCAAGACAGAGGATGGCACCCGTCTGCTGCTGGTTTTTAGGCATGTCAGCACTGGTCCAGTCTGTGGGTGCACTCGCCAACACTGCACCAGACTGTGGGTGCTCTCAGTCATGCCAACACTGCTCCACTCCCCACCCCTAACAATAGTTAGCAAAGCTACTGGCTTGAGGGTACCCTAAGTCCCAACCTGCAAGCGGCTCCAGCATACTCGTCAGCCCAGCAGCTGATCTGAGGGCACACACAGACTCAGATCAGTGAAGTAAGTGCCTAACCTTCTCTGAGAAACCCAGTACACACCCCGCCCACACAGCTGAGGAGAGTACATCATAGACACCCCCCAACCTCTCCACATGGAACAAAAATGGGCAGATCACAACACAAAAAGTACAGTGGAGTGCCACACACCAAACTTCCCAAACCCTAATGGGGAAATCAGCAGTGAAACTATAAAAGAAAGAGGGCAGATGGGAGCACAGGATGGGATGACACTAAGCCCAGATCATACAGACATGGAATCAATGAAGAGGTTAATAGAAATGGAAGCAAAAATGTAAAATCACCTAGAAAAGGTACAGAACCAGCTCACATGCTTTGCGACCAGGCTTAATACAATTGAGGAGAAATGGATTGACTTGAGTAAATCAGTGGTGGAATTAAAGGCAAATCAGAAAACAGAAGATCTCAAGAATCAGCTCACCAAACTGACTGAAGACGTAAGCAAATACAAGAGTATCAGGAAACATTAAGTTAAACCTTGATATGAAAACACAATTCAACACAAAGAGACAATAAAAAAAAACAGGAGAAAGATAGAAAAGGGATACAAATTGGAAAGGAAGAAGTCAAACTAGCCCAATTAGCAGATAACATGATCATATACATAACAGACTCAAAAGGCTCTACCTTAAAACTCTTAAAGTTGGTAAATTCCTTCAACAAAGTGGCAATATACAAAGCTAACACACCAATGTCAGTAGCCTTCCTATATGCAAGTGACATACAAAAGAAGAAATCAGTGAGACATTCCCATGTACAAAATAAAATCAAATACCTTGGAATAACACTAATCAAGGATGCGAAAGACCTATATTATGAAAACATAAAAACATTCAAGAAGGAAATTGAGGAGGATGTGAGAAGATTGTAAAGATCTTCCATGCTCCTGGTTTGTGGAATTAATATTGTAAAAATGGTACCAAAAGCAATATACAAAGTAAATGTAAAACCAATAAATATCCCAGCATCATTCTTTTCAGAGATAGAAAACAATCTCAAAATTTATGTGGAATGGCAGAAGGCCTCAGATATCCAAAACTATCCTCAGCAAAAGAAACACCTCTGGAGGTATCACCATACCTGATCTAAAACTATACTAAGTTATAGTAACAAAAACATCATGGAACTGATATAAAAACCGATAGACTTAACAGAATTGAAGACTAGGCCTTTATTTCAAGTAACTACACCTACTTGATCTTTGACAAAGAATCTTTTGTATAGACAAATATACCATACAGAGAACCTATCAGATTGGGAGAAAATCTTTACCAGTTATACCATGGAAAAAGGACTAATATCTATAATCTACAAAGAATTCAAAAAATTAAATAATAAAAAATCAAAACTCCACTGAATAGGGAAATCAAAGAGGAATAAATACAAATGGCTAATTCTCACTTAAGAAAATGTTCAAAGTCACTAATCATCAGGTGTTGCGATCAGCTTTCTAGCTGCTGCGTAGAAAGAACCCAAGCAAAAGCGGCTTATGGAGGAATGGGTTTATTTGGCTTAAGGACTTGAGGGGAGACTCCATCCTGGCAGGGAAAACGATGGCATGAGCAGAGGGGTGGACATGACCTCTGCCACAGCACTGGAAATAGTGGCAGGGGGTGTGCCAAATACTGGCAAGGGAAGCTGGTACCCCATAAGCCTGCCCCCCAAAACACAGCTCCATCAAGGTTGTAAAATCCAAACTGCCATTAGCTGAGGAT
>PVHP010018151.1:0-33527 GCA_004024765.1 Zapus hudsonius | reverse complement strand
TAATTGTCAACAAAGTAAGCTTTGAAACAGACTACATGATATTGACTAATTATAAGCCTGGGTTTTAGTACATATTATGTCAAAGGTGAGTTTATTGGTGATAATGGTTTCAAGTATAATTTGAAAGATTGCTCTGAAGAACTTTATGAAGTGGCTTATAATTATGGTAGGATGGGTGGATAGCATGGAGTGGACATTGTTTCTGGTTGTTACACACTGCTGTTTTTGAATACCTGTTTGTACTTTTCTCAGACTCAAATCGTAACTGATACCCTTCCTGCAATTGATTCCATTCTTGATTACTTTGTGCTTTATTGATTTTCTTGCCACTGCTATAGCTATATCCATGCAACCTCCATCTCTCCAGTTGACAAAGTAAAGTTGAAATATCAAGTAGGTCACTGAGGATTTTATAACAGGTTAATGGGAAAATCCTCAAAAAGACAGGAAAGTAATCAACTTTGGTTTGGTATTTAAAGTCACAAGTAGGTTCCTCAATGCTTATTGCCAGGAAGTTAGAGAGCAACACATAAGTGGAACTTTTGCCATAGAGTTCGTTTAGCTACAGCCACATTTAGTTATTGAATACTTGAAATAAGTGTTCATTGAGGCTAGTGTGACCAAATAGCTCAGTGTTTGTACTTGATCTGAAGGTGAATAGTCCTGTGTGCCAGATGGTTTCCATATCCTTAGCACATTTTTAGAGCTGTGCCTTTCAGAGTGAGTAAAAGAGCAAACAAAGTTGGCTTCAAATGCTGAATGTTTATGCACTTACGCAGGCTTTGACTTTTCATGGAAGAAATGTTTCAAGGTTTCAGAGATAGGACTTGACATTTTAAGAAGGAGGCAGTAGAGAAAAGATAGTTTTTAAAATTTAATTGGAGACATTTTAGAATTCGGTACATTAGCTTCATTATACAAAGCATGTTTAGGGAACTTTAGCTTGCTTTTGTTGCTAAAAATTCTAGTTAGTTTTAGGTATGAAACAAATATGTTTTTAGCTTTTAATGATATAAAACTTTTATAAGTTAGACAAAAACTAATAAAGTACATATGCTCTAATACTAATATAACCTATGCTGTATTTGCAAATTGCTCACCATAAGTACGCTGTAAACATTATTTCTGAGTTTAGCTTGACTCTACTACCACATTGTAAGATTTACCAAATTTCTCTGTTTACCCAAAGTAGTACACTTGGAAGTGAGGAACAGCATCCTATTCTTTTGAATAGGATCAGTTTTATGTTAAATCTGCTGTTACTCATTTCTTATGAATTTTTTTCATTTAAGCATAGTATGTTTTTGTGAGGCCTAGTCTATGGTAATTAAGTCATGGGGCTCCACCTTTGTGCATGGATTTATGCCAATCTTATGGAGTGTTTTGGGTTTTGCAGCAGTTCCTCCATATAAAAACAGCCCCTCCTGCTTTTTTACTTATTAATGGTCTCCTATTTATGGACTGCTACTCTTAACATTTTGACACAGTTGAGGGGCTCTCACCAGGATGCTGTCACCATGCTATGTGGACCCGCCAACCAACAGAATTGCAAGTCAAATATACCTTTTAAAGTTAATTAGCCTAGAGTATTTTGCTTAGCAGCACAAAACTGACTAGTTCTGTGAGAGGGACTGGGGAGATACGAGGTTGTAAATTGGGATGTTGTGAGACAGAGTGAGTTAAAATAATTGTGTTTCTTCTATTTCCAATCTTGTAGACTCCCACAGATTCCTGAGTCACACTTTAAGAATTCCCATCCCATTTGTCATTATAATTGTCAGTGTAGGGATAAACTGAAGAAAAGTACTTTTTCACACTAGGAATGCAGAGATGAATGAATTAATTTTGTGGAGAGTTGAGAATATCTAGGTGTCCTTTTACCAATTTACCACCACCAAAGAACCTTTTTTGTCAGTAATATTCTGATGATCGGTTTGGTACAGCATGTTATGGTAAGTACTGTTGCTTGGCTTCTACCTTCCCAAGAGTACTTCATCTCAACTGAATAGAAACCTCATTCCTTCTGCAAACATTCTTGACAGATGGAGAAAGTAATTGAAATAATTTCCAAAAACACTAGTGCTGTCTTTGCCAGCATATGAAAGGCCTTGCTGGTTGGGAGTCTTTCAATATCTGTAGATATAGTTGGGCTAGAAAGGAATGAGTACACCAAAAATGATCTGAAATTGTAGGTCCTGGAACTCTTTTTCAAGGGGTTACTAGTATCTGTGCTAAGTGTAGGTCAGTATTGATTATAGGTTTTGGTTAATTTAATATGAAATGGAAAAATTGGAAGTGGGAAGAAATATTTATAGTGGGGAATGATAGTCTAGAGACTAGTGTCTGTACACATGGAATAAATTGGATTAGCTAATGAATGGGGTGAGGACAGAAAAAGAAGACAGTCCTTGGTTTTTCATTGCAGTGGGTAGATTGGGTTACTGTTTATTAAGAGTATTCTTAGGGAAAGAATGCACATAGATGGATAACAGATTTTAAATAAGCAAAATTGAGATGCTTACTAAACAATGTTGGGTATTACCCATATATACTGAGAAGTTGGGATGAAGACTGAAACAGAAACTAAAGCATAATGAATGAATACAGCATGACACAGGCCTTACTAACCTGTGGTCTGCCCAATTGGAGGATACAGCCCTAGAATTTAGTTACCCAAAAGTAGGCTTGCTGCCCCTAAGCAGCAAAGCTTGAGGAAAAAGAAACTGACCGTTATATCAAGAGTGAACCTGCTGCTTCCATTGTCCCTCGGCTCCGATGTTGCTACTGAAGCTTTTGCACACAGGCACTCATTGATATTTTCATTGATAGCCATAAAGCACTAGTACATGAATAAGTAGTACATGGGCAAAGGACAAGGATTGACTTTGGATAATCCTTAAACACTTTTGAAGGGATGAATCTAGAGGTATGTCTTGCAGTGTAGTCACATTGAGCCCACCTGTTGTCTTCAACACATCTGTGGCAGTTCTGTGGGCAGTTTGTTACTGACCATGTTGTCTTCAATGCTGTGTTCAGCACTTCTTATGTATGCAGACTTGTTCTGTGTCAAGAGTCTTACCAGGCCACTAGGAAGTTAGGCAAAGAGCATAGCTTAAGATCAGTCAGCACATTCTTTGTCAACTGTCATCTCTGCTGTTCAGACCAAAAGTACACCAAGGAACACCATCACATTGCTTTAAGCAGCTGGATTATATGGTTGTAGATTAGCTCCAGGACATGTTACAAGGTATGATGGGATTAATTTTGGCTACAGTTGTGCATGTAAGCCTTAGAACAATTAGGACCAGACTGAGCACCGTAAGAATTGTCTTTATTATTGACTTGAGTAAGCCTCCTTTTTGGTGATCTGTAATAAGACTACTCAGAGTTTGGGCTCCTTTCACTCCTTTATCAACCATTGATCATTTGTGGAATGTTTGTTAATATACAGGGTTGGTTAGCTTTATTTCTCTCTAAGTTAATATCCTTGCCAATTAAAATTTCTATATAATTCTGCTAAGGGACAATTTGACTTCATATTAGTTTTCCTTATACTTTGTACATTGACCTTAATTGATGTTCTCTAACCATTGTTCGAGTCTTTAGCTTATTTTCTAATTGTACTGGTGAAAGTTTTCAGGTTCATACATGAGCATACTTTACCTGAACATTAGCTCCTTTAAGAATGCCAGAGTTTGCACCTGCCATTGTATGCAGCTTGTTCTGATGTCATAATCTGTTTGCAATCTGCTATTTTGGATTCTTTGTACTCTTGATTTCTCCTTTCATGATACCACAACACTGTGGTTTGATTGTGGTTTTGCCAAAACACCATCTGTAGACTGGATTGTTTGCTCATGGGATTCTTGTTTAGGACTAGCTATGTGACTCAGGAAGACACTGGCCGTGTTTATCTATAATCATAATTCACAATAGAACAAATCTAGGAATATGACTCCTTTTTGGCTTAATTTTCAGCATGGATCATATCAATTACATTCAATTATAATGCTTTATATTTATTAAACACTCGTAAATTCAAGGAAGTAAGAATACTCAAGGGGAAGCACTATTGATAGATAGGAAAAAATGGTAAAGCCAAGTATATTTGTACAGTATGTTTTACATGTATTTAAGTAGCATCCATATGTCATCCTTTAATTATCACTTGTCTTAAAATAATGAAAACTACAGATAGAAAATATGGTATATTGCTTTTATCAATCATTTCTAGATTATGAACTAAATTTACATCAGGGAGAAATTGGTATTTATGCAAAAAAACAATTAGTCCTTGTGAATCCATCTAATGTCATATTCATGTGACTGTGAAATACACAGTAATATGGTTCCCGATGAATAAGTTTACCCAGTCTGCTTTGCTTTATTGCATGAATGAAACTGATGGTTCAATTTCAGAAGTAATGATTAACAGTTCTGTGGTCACATGATGTGCATAGAGATAGCTACAGTGTAACAGTTCACACACTATTTTGTGTTCAAAAAAAAGTCTGTGTAACTGTAAAACATTGAATGAAACTATTTTACCTGAACTAGATTTTATCTGGAAGTAGGTAGAATTTTTGCTATGCTGTAACTGTTGTATATTCTGGTATTTGAGGTGAGACAGCTGCTCTTTTATTAATGAGGCATGAAGCGTGTCTCAGCAAACTTAAATGAACATTTCAGAATAAATTATTGCTGTATGTAAAAAAAAAAAAAAAAGAATACTCAAGGGAAGCCGGGTGTGGTGGCGCATGCCTTTAATCCCAGCACTCGGTAGGCAGAGGTAGGAGGATTGCCTTGAGTTCAAGGCCACCCTGAGACTACATAGTGAATTCCAGGTCAGCCTGAACTAGAGCGAGACCCTACCTCGAAAAAACAAAAAAAAAACAAAACAAAAAAAAGAATACTCAAGGGTAGGGCTGCACTGCACAGAGTTTAATTACACTTTATAATCCACTAATTGTACAGAAATTTAAAGTGTTATCTATACTTAGACATGATTCTCAATTTGGGGAATTTTGTAGAGGAAGTTTGTGGGATTATATTTGAGGAGGAT
This sequence comes from Zapus hudsonius, assembly GCA_004024765.1. Classification (NCBI taxonomy): domain Eukaryota; kingdom Metazoa; phylum Chordata; class Mammalia; order Rodentia; family Dipodidae; genus Zapus; species Zapus hudsonius. Next base: position 28,465 of record PVHP010018151.1, on the reverse strand, counting down.
GTCAAAGTCATAGAAACTTTAAAGCATTGAATGTTATACATTAAATTAGGTAAGGGTGATGTGATGGTGACCCACTGACCATTTTAGGTTGGTTATTAAGAAAATTCTCTAAAAGTAATTTTTAATTCTAAATTGCAAAGGGTCAGCCCTGCAAAAATTCAAGGTAAAAGTATTTCATGCAGAGGAAATAGGCAGTGCAAACTCCTCAAGTCTAGATGTACACAGTATGCAAGGACGAAAAGAAGGCCAGGCTGCTGGAGTTTAGGGAGAGGTTAAATAAGTAGACAAGCCTAATCATAAGATTTGACACCGTCAGAAGGATTAATCCAGATTACTGTTTGAAGGCTTCACACATGGGGGGATTCAATTATTTTGGTTGCATGTGTTAAACATTGTAGAGGAATAGAAGAGTGGGGTAGGGAGCAGAGGGGTCTTAGGAAACCATTGTATTTGTCCAGGCCGAAGTGATGGTGACTTAGGTAGTGCTCTTTTAATGAGTCAAGCAAGAAAGCACAGGATGTAACAAAGGAAACTGCCTGTCCCCACCTCCCGAGTGCTGGGATTGCAAGCCTGTGCCACCATGCCTGGTGTATGTGTGTTCTAGATATGGGACTCAGGGCCTCATGCTTGCAAAACAAGCACTTTACCAACTGAGCCACCTCCCCAGCCATCAATAATACTTTAGTGTCAATTTTATATGAACACTTTGGCTAGGTAGAACAACATTTTTACCTTATAACAGGCTAATTTTTCAAGTAAAGCAAAAAATTGACATGAATGAATTCTATGCTTTGGTCACAGAATATGAACAATGTTGAATTGTCTCTTAAAACTTTTTAAAAAGTCAGGTTAAGAAAAGTGTTTAAAATATAGTCTAAGTCATTATGCTGTGAAAAAATTGACAGATTTTTTTCCAGTGCTAAGCACCAAACCCAGGGTAACCTTATGCTTGATAGGCAAATGCTCTTCCACTGAGCTATATCTCCACCTCCTGGTTTTGTTTTTTTTTTTTTTTTTAATTTTTATTTGGTAAGATTTCTTGTGTTGAGGATTAAGCCTAGGGCCTTAATATGCCCTGAGAGCTTCCTGCCACTGAGCTACAGCCCCAATCTACATGGACAATTTTAAGTTTCATAAACCATGTACTTTCTTTGAATTGATCTATGAGTGTACTTGTGACAAAGATAACATGCTATTTTTCTTCAAAATTTTCTTTATCACCAACTTTTCATTTTAGAGGCAAGCATACTTTTAACTTGCTTGTAACATTACCATGGTAAATAAAATTGTGGGTTTCTAGAAAAGCCACAGTTTGAAATGTTGAATTGATAAAATGAATCACTTGGGAACAATTTTTTTCCCACAAGCTGAAAACAAAACTTACAGGGCTTTATGTACATGTCAACTGATTATTAAAGTATTTTTGATGGTTCACTGTTTGATATTTTCACATATAACTTAAAAAGACTTTAGTAATTGAGTCACATAGAATAAATTTATTCTGTTAAGCTATGCAAAAGAGTTTTGCCAGTGCTACATCATCTGTAAAAATGAATAGGAATAGAATTGTTAAAGCTCGTCACATTTTAGCCATTAGATATACTTAACTAAGAACATGAAGTTATTTTTCAAAATTTATTTATTTATTTGTTGAGAGAGAGAGAGGAGAGAGAGAGAGAGAGAGAGAGAGAGAGAGAGAGAGAGAGAGAGAGAGAGAGAGAGGCAGATTGAGAGAATGGGCACATCAGGGCCTCCAGCTACCACAAATGAACTCCAGACACATGCGCCACCTCATGCATCTGGCTTTTATGTGGGTACTGGGGAATCGAAATCCTGTCCTTTTGCTTTGCAGGCAAATGCCTTAACCAATGAGCCATCTCTCTAGCCCAGAACATGAAGTTAATTTTAAAAATTATTTTCATGCTGGATGTAGTTAGTAACATTAGTAACACTGGAGTCCTCAGGGGAGAGTAGTAATACAATTTATTGGTTTATGTGACTGCTGGGAAACAGTCCAGCTTTAAGGATTACTCAGTTTTACATTATAGTACTTTGCAATATAAAATTAATTGCTAAGCTTGTCAACCATTTACAAGAAAGAAAAAAATACTAAAAAAAATCTTGACTAAGATTAAAAGAAAAGAATGATGTGTGGTACATTCTTTAGTATGTCTTACTTAGTTACTCTCAGGAATTGTCTTTAAACAATGGAACTTAGTTATCTGTCTTGAATATTTAAGCAAACTCTTGTAATTTTTCTTTATTGCACCAAGAACAGACATTAATGCAAAAAAAATATTGGCCTTAGCCATTGTAGAATAAGTAATTTTACATATTCCATCTTTATGAATTTGGAATAATACCTGTGTTGCTTTGTATCATCTGTAACAATAGTAATCTCAGGTCTAAATACGTTTGCTCATAAACTTACTGCTATCAGATTGTTTCAATGCCCAAATATATTTAATGTTAATATTTTTCTCTAGTTCTAGAATATAGAGCTATCCTGATTGTTGTTTATAAAGTTCATATTTCTTCTCAAATATATTTATATATATATATCTTAATTAGTATATTTTATTTAAATTTAAAAAAAAATATATCTTATTTAAATTCATGGGTTTTGAATTAGAGGAATTATTTAATTTTGCTTACATGTCATATTTATTAATGAAAATATACTTATACTCACAGGGTAAACCTGACTTGAATACAACATTGCCAATTAGACAAACTGCATCAATTTTCAAACAACCAGTAACCAAAGTCACTAACCATCCTAACAATAAAGTGAAATCGGATCCACAACGAATGAACGAACAACCTCGTCAGGTAAGGATCTAATTTGCCTTCCAATCTTACTTTACAGAAAACTCAGGTTTTTTTTTAAACCAGGAATAATTCAAATAAATTCTGTTAAAATGGAATATATTTGGAAAAAATTGTTTTATAGGCTGTCACATGAATGCCAAAGAAAAACCATATTAACACAAAATTCAAGAAACTACTTTCAAAGTTAAAGTGAATTTAATTAGTATTATTGACTAAAATTTTAGTCTTTCTGTGTGATAATATATGTCAGACTTCATTCTGCTAATCTTAGCTTTTTAAACATTTTTCTAGGGATACCATTTCTCAGAAGAATGAAACATTCAGCTTGTGTTTAAGAATATTGTCTACTTTTTTTTCTGCTTCTTATTTCTGGCAATCTATCCCACCACTTTTGAAAACAAAATTAGATAAAATTTGTCATTCTGGTATATTGTCCTTTGATTTCCATTTTGTATTAAGTTCCATGCATTTTTCTCTTTCCCTATTACTTCAAGTTATAGTCCACCAAAATATTTTCTTAGAAAAAGGTATTATCTGCAAGGCCTCCCTGCTGCTTCATAATGACATAGAGCCTGAGGAGGGACACTTGACACAAAGTTAAGCCTTCTATGTAGGGTTGCCTATTTAGTCCCTAACTGTCTTCAAAAGTTAAGTGCTTAGAAATGTCAATAACAATTGGGGTGAGAAAGTGGAGGGAGAAATACCTGCAGAGTGTTTTTTCCTCTCCTTTCTCTACCTCCTCCCACTTTAGGATTACAATTATTTCTTTACCTCCAATGAGTATCTTTTGCTCTCATATCCCCCTTTTAGAGGTCTCATTCCACTTTTTCATTTGAATTTGGTTTTTCACTAGTCTTGCAAGTGTGTCTCATCTCCACACTTCTAAAAGGACTGGGCCAAAACTTTCAGACAGTTGCTCTAGAAGAAGCTACATAAAGAAATTCAGTTCCCACATCCTCTGTAGTGTTTTTTCCTCTTCAGGTGAGCCAGGAAAACAGAAGATATTTGGAGCCACATTGGATCAGCATCTTGCTATAGATGTCTCAAGATTTGAAGTTCTAAACTTGCTTTACTGTTGGTCCCCAAGAGATTCAACAGGGGCCATGTAAGTGTATCACATCCGATATAAAAGATGCGTACCTGCATGTGCCTTTAGGCTCTAGGAAACACTTAGGTTTTCTTGTGGGCCATTGAGCTTTCTGTGTAAGGCTTTTCCCTTCTGTTCTATTACACATCAAGGGTAATCACTGAACTGCTGGTGGCTTTAGAATATCCATTACATCATGGAGGAATTTTGCTTTTCTGAACTCTGTCCACCTTGATAAAACTGTTTTCTGGTTGTATTCTTTCTTAGGTGCTCTCTAGTGCCTTGAACATCATTTACTTTGGCTTTTTAAAATGATTTAAAAATAGTTTCCTTGCCGGGCGTGGTGGCGCACGCCTTTAATCCCAGCACTCGGGAGGCAGAGGTAGGAGGATTGCCTTGAGTTCAAGGCCACCCTGAGTCTACATAGTGAATTCCAGGTCAGCCTGAACTAGAGCGAGACCCTACCTCAAAAAACAAACAAACAAACAAACAAAAAAAATTCCTTGCAAAGATATTTATTAACTGAAGAATTTGAAAATACATAATTGTGTAAAATAGTTTGCTTCAAAAAATTGCAATACAAAAAAGTGGACTCTAATCTGCAATAGCACCACATACCTTGCAAATGACTTTTCTGAATCAGGACAGGTAGTATTTCGTAGATTTTTACCTTCATCTTTTGCCAAGTCACTCTCAGTAGGGTTCTTATCCTCATACGTTTTTTTTAAAGACAAATTGATTCACAGATTCTGGTCATTTTAACAGTAATTTAATTATTTTCTACACCTAAATTCAGTCACAGATTTTAGAAACTGTGGTAATTATATTTACTAGATGTGTTGCTGTTTGAGGGTTTATTCTTCCTTTTATCTTTCATAAACAGGAAGCATGAAAATAATATAGCAAATTACTTCTCTAAATGCTTGGGTCATTTTTCACTTTATCCTTATGTAACCTGGCAGTAAATATTTTCTGGATTCTTTTGATTATACAAAGACAGTTATCTTTCCCTCTTTATTATCTTCAACATACACATAAAAATTGAGGCAATATTTGACTATTTATCAGTAGCTTTTCAAATTGTATAACTGCATTGGGCAGATATGTAAAAGTAATACAGATTTTTTTGTGGTGAAATTTTAAAAATATCTATTTGTTTGAGAAATGGGAGCAAATGGGGGAGAGGAGAGAGAGAGAAAGAGAATGGGCTCACCAGGGCCTCCTGCCACTTCAAACAAGCTTCAGACGAATGTGCTTCTTTGTGCGTCTGGCTTTATGTGTGTACTGGGGAAGTCCACTGAGCCATCTCTCTAGCCTGTAATGAAATATAAAAAAGCATGATCTATCATTTTGACTATTCTAGTGTAAATATGTGTTTGTAAAGAGTGCTGTTGGTCTTAGTTATATTTTGACATACACATATCAAATGACTTCCAACCATTGTTGTGGAGATTGTTGACAAAATATGCAAAATATTCTTCTAATTTTGCTACCTGTTACTTGGAATCATTAAGTTGGGTTGACAAAATAAATTACCTAGTATTTCACTTGGTAAAATATTTGTATTATACAGTAAGTGATTAGACAATGAGATTTCTTTTTTTTTTTTTGTTTTTTTTGTTTTTTCGAGGTAGGGTCTCGCTCTAGTTCAGGCTGACCTGGAATTCACTATGTAGACTCAGGGTGGCCTTGAACTCATGGTGATCCTCCTACCTCTGCCTCCCGAGTTCTGAGATTAAAGGCGTGTGCCACCACACCCGGCTAAAATATTTTATTTATTCATTTTCAAGCAGAGAGAGAGAAAGAGCACCAGGGCCACCACCTTGTGGGTCTGGCTTATGTGGGACCTGGGGAATTGAACCTAGGGCTTTAGGCACTGAAGGCAAGTGCCTTAACCGCTAAGCCATCTCTCCAGCCCGAGATTTCTATTTTTGATATTCTTGTATGTAATAGATACTATATTCTTTAAATATATCGCATCCATTTACTAAGATATTCAAGCTAGTGGTATTATTCCTTTTCAAATGCTGAATTTGAGGCCTATATTAGTACCAGGTTTTTGGATCTTAGGACTCCAACTTCAGTACTTTGGAAGTGATTAGATAAGAAGCAATAATACATATATAACACAAAATAAGCCATAATAATTGATAATCCTATCTTATACAACAAGCATCCTATGCCTTAGACACTACATGTCAGCTTCATATGAATTCTATAAAATAAATCAATTAGGAAATTATAATGTATTGACTTTAAAAAATACCTTAATAGTATAAATTATCTTATTTGCATGAAACTATGTAAAACAGAATTAAGTATAAAATAGTTCTTCATATATTTAAAATTGTAAAGAAGAAATAAAATGTATAGAACTAAGTTATAAGAAGGTAACTAGCTGATCATTTTTATGTATGGTATTAGTGTATTTGCTATTGTCTTTTCATTAGATTGAAAAGAAACCTTCAGTAAGATAGAAGGAACTTTACCAACTATCAGACTGTTACCCAAACAGTAAGATCATTGAAATGCTCTTATTTTGCCACATACATAAACACATCCCAAGATGATGATGATAATAATAATAATAATTATTATTATTATTTGTTTATCGAGATAGGGTCTCACTCTAGCCCAGGCTGACCTGGAATTCACTATGTAGTCTCAGGCTGACCTCAAACTCAAGGCAATCCTCCTACCTCTGCCTCCCTGAGTGCTGGCATTAAAGGTGTGCCCCACCACACCTGGCACCAAGATTATTTTTTTCTCTAGTTGAATTGTGACTTTACTGTTAAAAGTGTCTTAAAGTGTCTAAAGTACTCAATTTTTAATTAGTGATTTGACACTTTCATCGTTGTTGTTTTCTGGTCTCTTGTGTCCTTGTATCCTGAAATTGAAGAAACTTCACCTTTAAGTTATTACTTCTAATTTTTAAATTATTAGGGTTTAGAGAGATGGCTCAGCAGTTAAAGGCACTTGCTTGCAAAGCCTGGCTACCCAGGTTTGATACCCTGGTACCCATGCAAAGTCAGATGCACAAAGGTGAATGTGTCTGGAGTTCATTTACAGTGGCAAGAGGCCTTGCTCATTCCCTCTCCCCTCTCTCTACTTTCAAATAATTAAAAAGTAAAATATAAAGAATAAGTAAAAATGTTAAAAGTTATTAGGTCAGGAGGCCAAGGTAGGAAGATTGCTGTGAGTTCAAGGCTAGCCTGAGTCTGAGCTAGAGCGATAGTCTATGAACATTGATTATATTTCTTTTTTTGTAGAAGTTAATATTCAAAGCCAATGAAGAATTGTACTTGAATCGTTTACTTAGTCTAATTGTTTTGATTTTGTTATCTACTCTTTCCAAGATATGAAGTCAGCCTTAAAAAAAAAAAAGAATCACTTAAAAGACATTGGAAGAAACTTCCCAAGTAAAATATAAAACTGAAAGCAATATATATTTTAAAGCTCTATGTGAAAAGTTTGTGAAGTATGTTAGCAGTGTTCAGTTGTGATAATGCAGAAATTTACTATTCTGGCGTTCTAGCAACATTTACCTATTTATAACTTCCAACAATTATTTCTATTAAAGTCTCATAATGTGTTGTGATACTCATTTTCCTCTGATGTTGTAAGGCAGAATGAGCTACTAGGAAGACCTTCTCCAACAAGTATTTTTGTTTGTTTTAAAATTTATTTATTATTTATTTGTAAGCAGAGAGAGATAGAAGAGAGAGAGAGAATGGGCATGCCAGGGCCTCCAGCTGCTGCAAACAGACTAGATGCATGTGCCACTTTGTGTATCTATGTGGCTTTAATGTGGGTATTTGGAGAATCAAACCTAGCTTGTTAGGCTTTGCAGGCAAGCGCCTTAACCACTGAGCCATCTTTCCAGCCCCTGCAACACATTTTTTTCCCAACAAATTTTCAGCTTAGTCACATATGTGGGTTTCCCATGAAATTCAAATTCTATGAAACTTATTTGTAAGAAAACATTTATTTTATAGACATTATTTTAGTATATGAGAATTAAGACTAACCAATCTGTAATGCTAAATATTATAATGAGCATATCAATTAAGCATCACCATTATCCTTAGACCTTATTTATTTATTTATTTACTTATTTGGAGGGAGAGTCTTGTTATGTATCCCAGTCTGGCCTTGAGCTCAAGTTGGTCTTGAACTTGCTATCTATCTGAGGATTACCTTGAATTCTTGATCCTCCCACTCCTACCTACCAAATGCTAGGATTACAGGCATGCACCACCACTCCGACCTCATCTGTGGTTTTTTTAGTTGTTATTGTTTGTTTGTTTTGAGCTCGGGTCTCATTCTAGCCCAGGTTGACCAGGAATTTACTCTATAGTCTCTGTCTGGCCTTGAACCCCCAAGCCATCCTTCTACTTTTGCCTCCCAAGTGCTGGGATTAAAAATGTATGCCACCATACCCGGCCTGATCATACTTTTTAGGTATTTGACATTAAGTTATATGCCACAGCGTAAATTAAAGAGTATCTATGGCAAAATTTAGACAAAAAACTACAGTAGTTACTGTTCCTTCATCTTCATCAAGCCTAACTTTACTTTTTTCTTTATTTCTCCATTTTCTTTAGCCCAAATTGTTAACTTTTTTTTCTTTTGCTTTAGCAAGAGATAATACTATGGTTTGCAAGCCACATGAATCATACTTTTTTTTGTTTACATCATAATTTTATCATTATTATTTAACCCAACCCTTTTCTTCCTAAGATGCTATGAATAAAGTGAGGGCTGGTTCACATTTGTCTTCTGAGGCTTGTAGACCACAAGTTTAAGTTGCTTTTTTTAACCATAACCATACAGCCCAGATGTTAAATGGACTTGACTTGAAATAGAGCAGTTAATACACTGGGCAGTGAATTCCTTCTGGGGAGAAACATAGTTTTCCTATATAACTCTAGCCCACTTTTTTTTATTCAACTTTTTTATTTTTTATTCAACATATTTTATGGATTTTGTTTTAGTCTTCAAGCATGTGACAAGAACTCTTACTGTGACCAAACCCATGGTCTTTTACATGTTCAGCAAGCATCTCTAATCCCAACAAATCTTTAATCCCAAAATCTTTTATTCTCTGATTAGGTTCAGTATTTAAATGCCTTATGAAAGCGAGTCAAATATTAATTTGATTTAGATAGTCTTAGCAACTTGATAAAAAATTTTTTTTTTGTTTGCTTGTTTTTTGTTTGTTTGTTGAGGTAGGGTCTCACTAGCCCAGGATGACCTGGTATTCACTATGTAGTCTCAGGTGGCCTTGAACTCAGAGCCATCCTCCTACCTCTGCCTCGCAAGTGCTGGGACTAAAGGCATGTGATACCATGCCTGGTAAAAATTTGTATTTTTAAAGAACATACACTGGGATAAAAGTGTTAGTTATTAGTGTTTGTAGTTTACTAGTGAACATAAAACCAAAGAGATAATTTGTCCAAGATCCCTGCTTACTGTTACATGAGGACTAATGTATGTAGCTGCTAACCTAGCCCTCTTTCTATCATCCTGCACTCCCTTGATGGAACCACACTCATCCACAGATATGTGCATGTCAACTGTATGCTAACATGTATCCTATGTTGCTAGTTCCTATGTTAGCATCACACTCTTTTTTATTGACAGCTTCCATAATTATAGGCAGTAAACCATGATAATTCCCTCCCTACTCCCACTTTCCCCCTCTCAAATCCACCCTCCATCATATCCTCTCCCCCTCTCAATTAGTCTATTTTGTTTTCTTTGTCTCTTACAATCTTTCCTCCACCTCTTCCACAATGGACCCTGAGCCTCAGAAGGTGTGATAGGGATGTCTCAGTGCTGACCACCTCACTGTCACTTCACAGTATTATGGTTCCTTTTGAGTCATTCTACTGGTCACCTTCACCTGGAAAGAGAAGTATCTCTAGCCAAAAGTGAGAGTGACATTAATATATGAAAATATATGTTAGAAAAAAATGCTTATAAGGTAGTTGGGTGGATATTATATCTGCTTTTAGCCACACAACAACAGGTGTTACTCTCCAGGGCCTATGACCTCCCCTGCCATAGGCTTTTGACTAGGCCTTCAGTATCAGGCATGTATTCCCTCCCATTGAGTGAGCCTCCAGTCCAATTAGAGAGTGGTTGGTTTCCCCCATAACAGATGTACCACTATTGTCCCAGTTGGCACATTTGGCCTGGCTAACCAATCTTAGGCTTACAAGGTCCGCTGCTGTTTACTTCCGTTGATTACTTCTCTCTCCCATAGGGCTGCATGCAGCACAGCCTTTTCCATTTTTCTATCAGCTGGTTAATAGGGAGATTTCTAGCTCACCTCCAGCTTGATTTCTCAGTGACTTGTAGCCCAAACATATGGATTCTTCAGCAATAAGGTCTTACCATCTTGTTCTAGTGGGGAACCAAGAACCTTGGCAATGATCCATAATGTTTTGGGAACCTCCCTGGCTAACAACTCCCTGGAAGGGATCCCATCTCTGGCACTGAAATTTTTCTAGTAACAATCTATCGCTTTTGTGTACAACATTATCCAAAGAAGTAGGTTTCCATATGTCTTTTTCATAACATCTTGAATTTTGATTAACCCTCCTTCCACCCTTCCTTTATTCAATCTCTTCCTCTGACCCCTACTTAGGCCATTTGTACCCCCAGTAATCTGTTCATCTATTTACATATATACAATTCCCTCCCCTTAAGCCTCCCCTCTCCTCTTTTCCTTGTAGCCCCTTTCTAGCTTACTGGCCTCTATTGACTTTTACTCCAACTCACATACAAATCTAAACATTTATAGCTGGGATCCACATATGAGAGATAACATGTAGTGTTTGGCTTTCTGGGCCTGGGTTACCTCACTTAGTATAATCCTTTCTAGATCCACCCATTTCCCTGCAAATTTCAAAATTTCATTTTTCTTTACTGCTGAATAGAACTCCATTGTATAAATGTGCCACATCTTCATTATCCATTCATCAGTTGAGGGATATCTAGCTAGGCTGGTTTCATTTCCTAGCTATTCTAAATAGAACCTCAATAAACATGGATGAGCAAGTATTTCTGTGTAGTGAGTGTAGAGTCCTTAGGATATATGCCAAGGAGTGGTATAGCTGGGTTGTATGGTAAATCTATTTTTTCAACTGTCTCAAGAACCTTCACTCTGCTTTCTAATATAATATTAGAAGGAGAGTGGGTTAAAAGGAAAAGAATGAGTGGAAGGTGAAGATGTAAGACAGTTGAATAATAGTGGAAGAAAGGTAGAGATGGTTTGAGGGAGGAGCAGTACAAATAAGGATGTGTTTTAGGTTGTCAGGATTCAGGTACATTTGTTTCCTCAGGGAAAGGAAGATGGGAAGATGACAAATTTGAGAAGATAGTTGGTATGGCAAGCTCAGGTAGAGGCTGGAGAGATCAGGAGTCTGGGTGTGGAGCAGTCTTAAGGCAGCAGAATACTGGTTTCTCTGGATTATATCTGAGGCTGGGGGAAGACATTAGAGTGGCTCAGTGCTTGTTATTCCTAGTCAGCCATAGAATCAAGTATTATGGGCTCATTGGCTGAGGAGCTGATACTCTATATTTTTATTCTAATGAAAACTACATTTTCCAAAGGGAAAGCACATACTACAATAATTTGAGGGCTAAAACAAGTTTTGTTTTTTCATGTGGTCCAATGTAAAGAGATGCCTTTTCTCTGTGCTCTTGGTTCAGAATTACTCATATTTACTGATAGCTGCATAGTAAGAGTTTATGGAATTCATGCTTAAGACCAACTTGTCTGCTTGCTTTATTATTGTTCCTATACCTCAACATTTAAAGTTACTCTAATAGGAGCTGTGCCCTTCTCAGTAGGCTGTGACAGGTTGACACATACTTGATCCCAATCCTGTGGTAAATGTACAGAGCTCTTTCTGAAATACATACATATATTCACTTTCTAATTTAAAATGTGATATAAAATGTCATATTTAAGACATTTTGAACTTTATGTCTTTTAATATAAACAATATTATAATGAATCCAGCATCTCATAACAGCCCATAAAAGATCATTTAATCTAAGTATGTGAATTATTAATAATATTTACTATTTATGACTATGGTTCTATTAGGAAATTCAGTGAATTTTGGCTTTCAGGTAAGAAAAGTTACTCCAATTTTGCTTTATCTTCTGTACCAGTTCACTGGTTCTCTGACTGCTGCCTAGTTGTCTGAGGCTATATTACATAGGTGGGTCTCACAAAACCTAGAAAGGACTCTCTGCCAGCAGTTCTCAACGTGACTTAATTTTGCTTCTTTCTCTTTCTCTTTGACATCAGGATATCTGGCAAAATCTAGAGACTTTTTTTTTTTTAGGGGGGAGGGCTGTTACAACAGGGCTGGTATTTTTGACACCTAAAGGGTATAGACCAAGCATGTTACTAGGCATCTACCCCAATGCCATTAATGCCAAGATTAGGAAACCCTGCTTCAGACTATTGGGGCTGGTTATGGCTTTTCTTTTTCCATGTTCCTTTTCCTTCTTGATTCACTGCGGTACAAACTATGTTCTCTTGCCTTCTCTTTTTGAAACAAACTCAGATCCTTCCTAAGATTTTTTTTTAAAGGGCTTTACTATTATCACAACAGGGAGATAGATGAAAAGTAACAAGACATTACAGTTTGGGGAAATCTTAAGGGATGTCTATATCTTCTTCTGGACTTGAAATAGAACAAAATCTGATCTTTTATGGTTTGCCCATCCTCTGGGCTTCCCTTCTTTCTTCCCCATATTTTAGTTCTGTAGAGCGCCCTGACAGTGAGGAGCAACAGGGATGAAAACTTCTTGAATTATTTTTCTTTGCACTGTATAGATCCAGCCAAAACTATTTTCTATAGCCCTCATTCTTTCAAGAAACTCACAGGATAAGATATATCATAGTATGTCCCTAAGAACTGCTGCATGACACGAAGGGTTTTTTTTCTCTCTTATTTCCACCATTGTTCTATTGACCACCACCAGCTCTGCAGGCCTGTGTTTGGAAGAGCCTGGTTTAAGGCTCTGCTTTTGTTTGCTTAAAATTCTTGGTACTTAAGTAACTTGTACTGCTTACTAAATTATTCCCAATTAGTCATGAGATTAGTTGAGAGAGAATCTGCTTGGATGAGAGGGAGAATAGAAAAATTTAAACATAGTTGCAGTAGCAAAAATTCGCAGCTGAAAATTTGGGACAGAAGAGAAAATTCATATGCATGTATTCAGACTCTTGCTATACCTTTCAGAACTGATTATTTTTGCTTTGTTTCTATTATTAATGTTACTAAAATGACCAAGTACTTTTTAAATGCTGTAATTTGATCCACATAGTTAAAACACAATAGTGAACTGGCACTATGGGCATATTCAAGTGTTTATAGAACCACCTCATTTAGGTGCTATAGCCACTTGAGATTATTCTTATTGTCACATTCTATAGGGTAGGAAACTGATATTTATAGTGGTAAATTACCTTCAAATTTATAAAGCTATTGACAGACCAAGAACATAGGTTGATCTGCATCTAAGACTCAATCCTGTTCACTGTGCCAAGATAATTTAAGTTAAGAAAATCATTGGATTTGGCAGGTAAAATCAGATTTTCATGTTGGAATTGATGACCATAGTAGTGCTTATGAAATGTCCTCCAAGAAACTAGGTAGCTGTGGTAATGGGAGACTCCTTCCAAATTGGAGAGACTTGAGTTTTGAATATAATTGTTTTTGGACTTGTGAAGGTTGTTGTGGAAGCCCTCCAGGTGAATAAAGTCACCTAGTAAACACTTGACACTCATTAATGAATAGGTTGGGAAATATTTAATTTGGGCAAAGGAAGACCTTTCCCCAAGCATTGTGGGTTATAAAGTGGCTGAGTATATAGTGGGGGAAAAAAATCATAGACTTTGGGGACAGGAGCTGCCTGGTATTTAGTGAAATTAGATAGAAAGGGGGACATGGCTTTCAGCAAAGGAAATAAAGGATGTACTGACCATTCCTTGAGTAATAAGCCTGGGAAGAATATAGTGGTCATTGTCTAAGCTACGTGAAGTTTATATTTGTTTAAAACCCACAATACAGTTCTAACATACCATAGAAAGGCTGGTCCTGACCCTCCTACCCTAACCTTATCAGCCTTCCCTACAACTTTGTCTTTTCAGGATGCCCTGTCAGTTAAATAACACAGTATTGAAAATATTGGCTTGTCCAGCATACTGCTTGCTGTATATACTAAAATGTGTTATTTATTTATTTACTTATTTACTTATATGTAAGGATTGAACCTCTCTAAAATGTATTTTGAATTGTAAAGCACTCTTGTCTAACACCCTGAAAACATTAAAACATGGAAAAATCTGAGAAGATGGATGTAAAGATGGAAAATTGGGAGCATACTGAGATGTAAACTGATATTTATTTGGCAAGATTCCTAGCTCTCAGGGAAATCAGGTGATCTTATTGCTGACTTGAGTGACAGGGAGGGAGGATAGGAAGAAAGTGATCTTGACCTCTTTTACAAAATAACTTCTTCCCTTCTCTCTAACCTTTCTTCACTCCCTCTTGCTTCCTAAGATGAGGATAGACACACACTACCATGGCATAAGCATATCATATTTTCTGCTCCTGAACTCTGGATATGATGCTTTAACATTGAAAGGACATCCATGCATGTCAGATTCTGACTTGGCTTAGGTAAGGGCTACCAAATGACATGTAGTGGTACTATGACGTGATGAAATTAAGACCATATACAATTATTCAATGCAAACTTTTGCAAAACTTTCTTCCTTTTTGAAAATCATTACCTTCTTGACAAAGTTTAAACTGGGGGGGAGGGGCTGAAGAAATGGCTCACCTACAAAGTCTAAGGATCGATTCCCTAGTACCACATAAAACCAGATGCACTAAGTAGCCCATGTATCTGGAGTTCATTTGCAGTGGCTAGAGGCTCTGGTACGACCATTCTCTAACTTCCTCTCTCTCATAAATAAATAAAACTCACAAAATGCTCAAGTCTCCTGTATAATATGCCAATATTACAACAGTATAAAATTCTGCAATATTGACATATAGTATGTGTACATTATCCTACATATTTTAACATATATCTAGGTGATTTATAATACTATTGCAAGGTGAACACTATAAAATGGTAAAATACTGTAGCATTTAGAGAATAATGACAAGCAGGAAAAGTTTGCACATGCCCAGTATCAATGCTAATTTTTTTCTGAATATTTTTGATCTGTCATTGTTTGAATCAATGAATGTATAACCTGCTGATAGTATGTGTATGGGCTGACTATATTATGTATGGCATGTATATATATATCTATATATATATGCACACATTGGGTTGTATATATATTAATTAGATTTTAACTGGATTTTATTTCCCTTGTTTTTAAAATTACCATATAGCTATGGTATTCTAATTAAAAATGATATTTTTCCTACAAAAGAGTAAATAGAAAGCAAACTAAACTTCTTAGAATATTTATCATAATCACCAAGTATCACTTTTATTGAAGTCTTCATATCCATGTTTATTAATATACATCTGTCTTCTTATTACTGATTCATTTATAATGGCCACATATTATACTGACAATATAATTTGTAGAAAAACATAAGGCAATGTAACTATATGCCAAAGGTCTTTAGATGAGAGCAATGCATTCTATTGAAGGTTATCTTGGTGCCAGAATTGAGGTTATTTTATAAACCCATAAATGGAATTTTGCTACCATATCTTATCATTTATCTGATACTTTACATGTTAATTCCCCAAAGCCCTGAAAGTGGTCAAAATTTGCTAAAATTAAATAAATATATTTCCTCTATGTGATAGGTGCTTTACATGTACACATTGGTTTATGTACTCTCCACAGTATTCTTATGTGAAAGCCATTGCTCCTGCATCTACTGAAGAGTCTGTGGAACATGTTCAGAGTCAATTATCTCACAGGTGTTAGAGCTGAGATTTATACATGTGTGCCTTTCACAGCATCAGAGTGAGAGGCAGTGGCTCCATTTTTACTTACTAACACAAATGCATTTTTCAGTACCAACTTTGTGACGGTTCCTGGCGTACAGAACTAAAGAAAAGTTGAGATTCCTATAGAATTTTGTCTTCCTCATCTGCAGTGAACATGATACAGACAAAAAAGAAACAGGACAAAGGCCCATGTCTACCTTACTGACTATTCATCCACAGGACAAGCACAGTGCATAGTATGGGCTGAATGGATAGAGAACTTTAGTGATAAGTGTTGTTAGCTAGGAGAAAGACTGAAGCATAAGAAGAACATAAAATAAAATTATAACATTTTGCATTTAAAAAAGCAGTCACATACTTTAGTAGACTTTGAGGCCTGAAGAGACTTATGCTCAACAATACTCAAGAATAATGAACTTGGGCCACTGAGGGACTAAGGTGATCTGAGCAGTAGAGAGAAAGTGATTCATGAATGGCAATAAGACATTTTAGAAAAGTTTCTATTAACAATGAATGCATTTTTACCCCTTAAAGTAGTGCATCAGTATTTTAGAAAAATCATCTTTCCATGATGATATTGGATATTATTATTTGTTTTCTTTCCCTTACAAATTTTAGCATGGAAATTTCATGCCAAATGAGTTTTTAAATATTTAATTTATTTATCTGAGAGAGAGTGAGACAGAAAGAGGCAGACAGAGAGAATGGGCAAGCCAGAATCTCCTGCCACTGCAAATGAATTCCAGATACATGCAACCACTGGCTTTACGTAGGTACTGGGGAATCAAACCCAGGCCAACAGGCTTTATAAGCAAGTACCTTAAACCACTGAGACATCTCTCCAGCCCCCAAATGAGTTTTTAAAAATTAAAATTTTTTGAAGATACCTTTTAGAGAACTGTATAACATATATCATATCAATGTATAATATTACAAAAATTAATAATTTTCATGCAATAACTGGACTATATTTTCAGTAATGTCATCTGCAAAAGTTGTGATTTACTGAAATAATTCATACTTGGAGTATCAAATTAGAAACTTTAGGAAACTCTGGAGGATTCAAACTTCATTATTCAGCAGCATCGATGCGCTACTTTCTTGTCTCAAGAATGTATCTATTAACAATGATATTTTGCCTTACAGCTTTTCTGGGAGAAGAGGCTACAAGGACTTAGTGCATCAGATGTAACAGAACAAATTATAAAAACTATGGAACTACCTAAAGGTCTTCAAGGTATTATTCAAGTTTAGTTGAGCAGATGCTTATTAAATACCTATTGTGTGTCAGGCATTGTATTTGATTCTGTGAATTTAGTCAGCTGATGCCACCTTTTGCTTTGGGGGATGATGTGGCTTGATTGTGTGGTTCTTGTAGTGGTGTAAACCCACCACAAAATGCACACAACAAACTTGTGTGTTATAGGAATATTTCTATGTAGTGTATTAACCCAGCTCATTTTTTTTCCCTGTGCAAAACCTTTGGTTCTAGGTTAGGCTCATCTACTTCAACCCATGTGCTGCTTTTAAACATTGAATGTAGATGAGTAGAAGGGTTTCTAAACTTCTTGTTTACAGCAACATCTTACCCCAATCTGTGCTCTTTTTCTTGTTCTCTTACCAAAAGAACTGTTAACAGTTTTCTTTTTTAAATATTATTTTATTTCATTTTTTATTTTTTGGTCTTTCGAGGCAGAGTCTCACTCTAGCCCAGTCTGACCTGGAACTCTGTAGCCCCAGGCTGGCCTCAAACTCATGGTGATCATCCTACCTCTGCCTCCTGAGTGCTGGGATTAAAGGCATGTCCCACCACACCTGGCTAAAATATTTTTATTTATTTATGAGAAAAGAGAGATAAAAGAGAGACAAACAAAGAAAATGGACACACTAGGGCCTCTAGCCACTACAAACGAATTCCAGATGCATGTGCATCTTGCTTTGTGTGGGTACTGGGTAATGGAACCTATGTCGTTAGGCTTTGCAGGCATGCGCCTTAACCACTGAGCAATCTCTCCAGCCCAGCAGTTAACAGTTTTCTTTCTGCCTTTCCCACCACAAACTTCTGGTGTAAGTAGCAGGGGGAATAATCATTTTGGTCTATAACATTGGCTCATGGGGGTTAGGGGTTGGAAACTCTGTGGCCACTCTACTTGTCTACTCATGTGGCAATGTCATGTTCTAAAGTAGCATTTTCAAGTATTAGAACTTTATTCTATATGTCCTAATACTTAAGGATCAAGTATCAGTCCTTAATCGTGACATACTGTGGATTTCTCTAAAATCCTAATATACCATTTGACTCTTGCCTCATTGCTGTGTATTCTTGGAAATTACTGTTTTAGTTAAGCAAGTTTAGAAAAATTAAGCAAGTCACTTAAATTTCTTTGTGATAGAGTTTCCTACAAGCAGTCAGGTTATGCATTTATTAATTCTATGAATGTTGGCATTTGGTTAGACATTTGAAAAGCTGAATAAGGGCAGGGGAGATGGCTCAGCAGTTAAAGGTGTTTGCTTGCAAAGCCTGCCATCCCAGTTCAGTTCCCCACTACCTACATAAAGCCAGAAGCACAAAGTAGCACATGTGTCTTTTGCAGTGGCAAGAGGTCCTGGCACACCCATACTCATTTTCATTCATTCATATTCTTTCTCTCTCTCAGAAATAAATAAATGCATTTTGAAAAAAAAGAAAGAAAAAGCTAATTAAGTTACAGGTATGACATGCTTACAGTGTCTTGTATGAAGTCTTGGAGTAAAGAAAAGCACAGAGATATTGTTGGCAATTAATATTAAAAGGTACATGGAAAAAAGGTACAAGGAAAAACTAATTCAGGCTATATTAATAAGGATTATATTTTAATAATTGACTTTGCTTGAGGAACTGTTGATAACTTTTCAAAAGTTTAGCTCTTTAGAAAATGTATTTTAAGGTTTGATGTTTTAAAAATGATTTTCAATAATTTATATGTGAGAAAGGAGAGAGAGAGAGAGAGAGAGGAGAGAGCAAGCGAGCAAGCCAGGGCCTCCAACCACTGCAAATGAACTCCAGACATATGTGCCACCTATGCATCTGGCTTTACATAGGTACTGGGGAATCAAACTCGGTCCTTCTGCTTCACAGGCAAACCCCTTAACCTCTAAGCCATCTCTCCAGC
Source organism: Zapus hudsonius (assembly GCA_004024765.1). Classification (NCBI taxonomy): domain Eukaryota; kingdom Metazoa; phylum Chordata; class Mammalia; order Rodentia; family Dipodidae; genus Zapus; species Zapus hudsonius. The sequence goes on along the minus strand of PVHP010018151.1, from coordinate 9,376 downwards.
CTGATTTTTTAAAATATATTTTTATTTATTTATTTATTTGCAAGCAGAAAGCAACAGAAGAGAGACAGACAGTGAGAATGGGCACACCAGGGCCACTAGCCACTGCAAATGAATTCCATACTTGTGTGCCACTTTGTGCATCTGACCCTATGTGGGCCCTAGGGAATCAAACCTGGGTTGTTGGGCTCTGTAGGCAAGTGCCTCAACCACTGAGCTATCTCTACAGCCCCTAAAGTTTGATTTTAAATTATTAGTTCTTGTTTAATATCAGTTCTTTGTATATAGTACCTACTGAGTGGACATGTCTTATCCTTTGCTGCTTTTGGTATGTCATTTAACTCTGTTCCCACATAAACATAAAAATGCTGTTTGTTTTGGGTCAAATCAGGTCTATGCAGCACATAGAAAGCTTTCCTCACTGTAGTGCTTCTTTCTCCTTGCAGGAGTTGGACCAGGTAGTAATGACGAGACCCTTTTATCTGCTGTTGCCAGTGCTTTACACACAAGTTCAGCACCAATCACAGGACAAGCCTCTGCTGCTGTGGAAAAGAACCCTGCTGTTTGGCTCAACACATCTCAACCCCTCTGCAAAGCTTTCATTGTCACTGATGAAGACATTAGGTAAGGCAGTTTCATATAACTTGGAAATGTTAGGCTTTCCTATGGATGAATTCTATACTTTGTGTTAGATTCATCGTCACAGCTATTATCCCTAATCAAAGACTCTATTCACAAAGCCTGCTAGCTAAAGGTCATTGCATAGGTGTAAATAAATAAAAATAATTAAATTTTTTTAAAAAATTCAGAGCTGGGAAGGTGGTTCAGCAGTTAAAGGCACTTGCTTACAAAGCATGCTGGCCTGGGTTCAGTTCCCCCAGTACCTATGTAAAACCAGATGCATAAAGTGCTGCATGCATCTGGAGTTCATTTGCAGCAGCAAGAGGCCCTATCTCTCTCTCTGTACAAATCAATTTTTTTCTTTTTTTAAATTTTTTTAATTTGTACTTGTATTTATTACAAGCAGAGAGATAGAAGAGAGACAGAGAGAATGGGTGTGTTAGGGCCTTGAGCAAATAGACTCCAGATGCATACACCACTTTGTGTATCAGGTTTTATGTGGCTACTGGGGAATCGAACTCAGGTGGTTAGGCTCTGCAGACAAGTTCCTTAATCACTGAGTCATTTCCCCAGCCCCCAAAATATTTTTTAAAAGATTTAAATTGGTTTCAAAGGGTATACACACACACACACACACACACACACACACACACACACACACACACACACACAAATATAAAGTAGAGCAAAATGAGAAGCCAATGAGAGAGTAAACAGTAAGACACAGTAAGACAGTCAAACATGAAAAAGAGAGGACATAAGTTGCATCTGTTAACATAACATTCTTTCTAAGATTGGGCTACAAATGAGTGCTAAGCAATATACTGTAAAAAGGAAACCTCCAGCTCAGATTAAATGTATCCTGAAAGTGCATGCATGCCACTATTCCAGATTAATAGTACTCTAAAAGTATATGCAAACCACTGTTCCAGAGAAGTAAAATTGGACATTGAGACTACAAAGATATTCTTATCCAGGATTTTTGAGCTTGTATCATTTCTTTATAATGATGATAATGGTGCTAGAGTATATTGTAATGTCTTTAAGAGTATGAGAGCGTTTTCTGTTTTCTTCACTATTTCTATCTTCTAAATGTAAATCAAAGTTTTACTGGAGTATCATTCCTAGACAAAACCAGCAGATGGCATTTTTGAATCAGTTAATTTAAAAATATGTTTTCTGTTTGTATTTTTTTCTGAGTCCATAAAACATTCATATGAGGGGGCTGGAAAGACGGTTCAGCAGTTGAAGTAGCTTGCTTGCAAAGCCTGATAGCCCAGGTTTCACATCCCACTTCCTACACAAAGCCAGATGTACTTAGTGACATATGCACTGGAGTTTGTTTGCAGTGCCTAGAGGCTCTGGTGTGCCCATTTTCTCTTTCTCTCTTCCTTTCTTATCCTTCCCTTCCCCTCCCTCTGTGCTTAAAAATAAAAAATTTTTTGGAAGGTTCATATGAAAATGTTTGTAAATGTATGAGTATAGCTAGATTTATAATTGGAAAACATGACTTGGGTTTTAAAGTAATTCCTATGCATAGGCATAAAGCAGTTTAAAGTTGTATACACGTACCTTCATTGTGTGAAATTTGTGACCAACTTTGTTTTTGAAGAAACTGAAATAACAAAATGTAAAATCAAGACAAGGGATCATTCTTGGGCTCAAGGAAGAAAATTACATGGGAAACAAATTCTTTTTCCTCTTGGAATGAGCACAGTTAGCCAGAATTCCACCCAAGTCATTGTGGGTGTTGACTTAGCATCTCTGAACTGATAGCAATAGAATGTCAATTAGTTCAACACTGGACCTTTGGATAGTAGAGGGAATGATTTCAATGACAGACTCGGATGATTTCCTTTTGAGTTGTCTAATCATTTATTTTGTCTATAAATCATTCATTTTATTTAATTGGCATTACAGAAGTTATTAAGCAGACATTTCTGTTAAATTTGTATAGATTCAATAGAATTATCACTTTTTTCTTACTCTTTCTCTAATTGTGGAGCCAATATTCAATATTAAATCTTCTCCAACTAAAGAGATCTTGCAATTATCTCTCCATTTCAATTTTAGTGTATGAGCTGCCAAAGCAAGCACCCAAGTAAAAATCTCAACAAGAAGTATTTATCTTTTCAGCATGTTTGATAATATTTTTATTCACGGTGTTTTCTGATACGTAGTAACACATTCTCACATATTGCAACCTAAAACAAGACTCATGAGCTTGTAGTCTTGTGGCTCAACATCCCTAATTCCCTGCTTAACCTCAAGGCTGAATTCAAAGTGCCAGTAGCGCTGCCTTCCCTTCATTTATGTGGAATTCTCTTCCAAGCTCATGTACTTGCTGCAGAGTTTGCTGTGTTGCAGGGCTGAAGTTCCTGTTCTCTCTGGCTACTGGACAGCGGTAGCTCTTGGCTCCAAAAAGTTGTCTGCATTTCCTTACCACATGCCTCCCTCTACATACCCTTGCATGCTTCTTTCAGAAATGCCCAACTACTTTGAGGACTCTTTTTTTAGGTCAGACCCACTAGATTAATGCTCTTTTGATTTATTAAAAATCATATGGCTGATATGGGAAACTGAAGTTCACAGAACCAGCAACAGAGACTGAGTGGAGAATCATTGTATTTTCATGCCTGCCCAGAGAATCCCTTCTAAAGCCTAGAACCTGATTCTTGGTGGTTCAGAGCTTATATGCTTTTTCTTGGGCTACTATTATTAGTCTTTGAGCTCAGCACCCTGAGACCTTGTGAGAGATAAAACACAAGGTGTTTTACAAATCATTGGAAGCAAAAACTATAGTATTAGGACAAATTTCATATTAGTCAATATGAAAAATTACCTAACTTTGTGGTGGGTTTCTAAGTCTCCTACCTCATGATTAGTGACCTAATCATGGAGTGATATCCCACCATATTCATAACTTTCACTTACAGGGAACTATTACCAAAGTAGTGTATATGGGATGTGACAGACTTTGGGAGAATATCTTAGAATTCTACCTACCACTGAGGGCATGCAGACTTATTTACACATTCATAAAGGTGGAGGTAATGCGAAAAGTAAATAGACATTAAATTTTAAGATATCTTCTCAAGATGCCATTTGTTCCATTTTGCCAGTCTTCCTATTGGGATTACTGCAGGGAAGCTGTGTGTGATCTTATTCTGTTCTTAGGAGTGAGACTTCCGTGCCATTTGGTATAAACATCATATAATTGGGCCAGAGGAAAGATGAGCTATGTAAGAAATAAACAAATGTATTCTTCTTGACCCTGCTCCATGACATGCTCATCTGTTGAACCCATTTCTGTTAAGTTGGTAGGGGCTGTAGAGGTCAGATTGAGCTGGGTCTTCTCCCTGCCTGCCCCTGTTTTGAAAATTCATTTAAAGAATGCAAATTATATCTATTAATTCTTTATGCTGTTTATTTTAATAAAAATATATCTAAAGTTTATGTGGCTACACAGTATATGCTACCTTTACTATCTTGGACATAGTTTCATGGTCTAAATAGTCTAGGGCTATTGAAAAACAAAGGGAACTCAACAGCTGGTGAACCCTAGGGGTTTGGGTACTCGTGGATCTAAGGGAATTCTCCAGAACATGGTTCTGCTGCCTGTCTGGTATCCTGGGTTTGGACAGTGCTACAGTCTATCTGGTTATTGGTTACAATCTCACTTTTCTTTATTTCTTTATTTATTTAAGACAGAAAGAGGCAGGCAGAGAGAGTATGGGCACACCAGGGCCTCCTGCCACTGTAAATGAACTCCAGATGCATGCACCACTTTGTGCATCTGGTTTTATGTGGGTACTGAGAAGTTGAACCTGGGCCACCAGGCTTTGCAAGCAAACACCTTTAACCATTGAGCTCTCTCTTCAGTCCAGAACATCACTTTTCTTCAGTGGAGCCCTCATATGTCAACATGGCCCCATTGCCCACTCTGCATTCATCTGGGCCATCTTTTCTCTGCTCTCTGGAGAGGTCTTGTCCTGTTCTCTATTCATAGGTAACCCTCTCATCTTTACTTCTCATTTCTTATTTTACCAGTCTACCTATGCATTTCTTCCACTTTTGCCTTGTTTCTTGATTCTGGATATGAATTCCCTTCTTGTCCTCTCATAGAGTATATTAGTCAGGGTTCTCTAGAGGAACAGAACCAACAGAATGAATAGTAAAAATGGGGATTTATTGGATTAGCTCACAGTAGTCCCACAATAGCAGTCTGGAAGCCCAAGAGTCAAGGAACCCTTAGCTGCACAATCCACGTAGCTGGATGCCTCAGCAATCCCAATCCAGCACTGAAAACCTAAAAGCTTCCTGGGGAACTTCAGGTCTTCAGCCTAGGCTGGAAGATTGAGGTGTACAAAAGGATGCACAATGAGCACCAGGCAGGCAGAGAAAGAAATATTTCCTTCCCCTTTAAAGGGTCTTGCAACCCTTTCCCAGACTTGTTGATTTACTGAGTCTCTAGAATTTCCTTCCTGCACTGCCCTCCCAGGAAGTTTGTTTCTAGCTCCCCTAGGCCTCCTTACATCCTGCCTCCTACTGAGAGGGCTGGCTTCCTATAAACAACCTCTGCAACCGAATCAAGATTACTAAATAGGTCAAGTTGACAACAAAACCATTGGGGCTTTTTTTTACTCTCAGTTTTTTGCTTTTATAGAAATGAAATACATGCTAGAAGCTTTTCCTCCTGGCACATGTTTTGCATCTAATAGCATATAGCCTTCTTTATACAAATTTGGAGCTACTACCTGTCACTTGAAGTCCCCTTGAAATCAACAAGGATGGAGAAAACTCATGACATGGTTTTTACCTACTCAGTTCATCTCAGTTGGAGAGGTGGTTTTGGATCTCTGTCCTTGGTCCACAGACTCTGTGATCCTGGCTCTTCTCTGCTGACCTGGGGCTTAATCAACCCTGGAGCCCAGGAGTGTTCTCTTCTAACCTCCCTCGTGTATATCTGTTTCTAAAGTATTTTTCCTTATTCTTTATTGAAATAAACCCAAGTTTCCACATACTTGCAATTCTTAAAGTTTAGTAAGAGGACACTGAAGCATGTATACTCCTTCCAGAATTCTCTGTGAGACAAGGGATAACCACTTGGGAGCATACTATATTAATTTAATTTTTTGTCAAGACTCAGCAGTGTGCTGATGTGTGAATGTAGACACAACTTTTGTAAAGCCCACAGAGAAGGAAATGTCCTTTTCTCAAATGATTTTAAAGCAAGGATGAACGTTGATGGCCATTTAGTATTTTTTCTTTTTAAAATTCTTTTCCATGTTTATTGTCAATAATTAGATACATTGTATGAGCAAGTATTCTTTCGGTATCCCCATTTCCCTCCTCCCTGTCCCCAACCCGCTGGGGGCCCTCCTCAGTGGTCTTGCTGGACCAGTCCATGGGATAGGGGGTTATGGATTTTATAAGAGATAGCCAATTTTTTTTTTGTTTGTGTGTTGTTGCTGATGGAGGTAATGACCCCACCATGGCTCTTAAAATCTTTCAATCTTTTCACCAACTCTTCCGCTCAGATCCTTGAGTTAGTGTTTTCTTTACTTGACAAATTTTCAAATTTTTTCTTCTGTTTTCATAAAGGAAACAGGAAGAACGAGTCCAACAAGTACGCAAGAAATTAGAAGAAGCCCTGATGGCAGACATTCTGTCCAGGGCTGCTGATACAGAAGAGATGGATATTGAAATGGACAGTGGAGATGAAGACTAAGAATATTATCAGGTTTGTTTACTTTCATGTTGTTTTTGCTTTTTAGTCTGCTCAGTAGTAAATAAAGTAGCTGTTCCTCTAATGATTGTGCATGTTTGGCACCTCTCTGTTTTTTAAGCTATTATATCTACATTTTCTCATTCTGTAAGGACATCCATATCCTTGTAGTACCTGCAAGGGATCCTTTAGTGTCTTCATTAAAAATCAGATAGGAAATGGCCAAAGTTTTCTTTAGAGAAAAGCCAAGAAAAAAGAAAAAGACACTCAGATTGGGAAGAATGGTACAGGACTTTTAACTTGTTCATGAAAGCCACTGGGAACCCACTGAAGGGTCTTATTTGCTTATTTATAGTACCCTATATGTTCTGCAAGAAAAAAAAAAGAGAGAAAAAGGATTTGGGCAGAGAAAGCTTGGAAGCTGAAGAGGCCATCTTATGTCTTTCTGAGGATGTTAGCAGTGGGCATGGAGAAGAGGAAAGGTAGATCTGAGATGTGTTTTGCTGTAGAATCAACCTTTCTTGTGACTGAAGTGAACTTAAGAGAGCAGTTATGATGAGTCAGGTTTCTACTCAAGCTATTTCTGGAAGGGAGTTCTGTTTGGTAGAGGAGCAGACCAAGGATAAGGTGTTTAGCAAGGGTGATTTTAAGTGTTGAAATCACCTTCATTGTCCAGGAGTGCCTTTGTTAATTCAGGAGTGGCCCTTACCATGATGACACCGAGACAAAGTAATAAATATCATTCCTGACATTTATACATTTAGTGACAGCAGCACCATTGTGTCACAATCTTCTGATCACACAGACCATTTGGATCTAGTTTAATCCAATTTTAAATTATTTTGTGTACTTACTGAGGGAATCTGGTTCAGTCCCATTTTAAAGCTTTTATTTTCTTCTTGAGAACAGGAAGATGTTATGTTTGCATTCCATGCTTTGTTTCTAAGCTAGAAAAAGACTTGTGTGGACTCCGAGGAGTACAATCAGAATGTGTTATAGTCTGAAGCAGGCCCATTTTTTCCAAGGCTTCAGCCCCAATGTGCAGGAGCCATTGGGGAGTCTGCATGATGACGCCTGCACCTGATTCTGCACCAGTGCATCATGATGGACTCTGGGAAGGCTTTCCTCTTTTGACAACTTTTATCTTTTTTTATTTTTCTTAGACTTGACTCCTGAAATCAGTTGGGACAATCAAGGACCATCCAGTTGAGGCTTAACTAGATCTCTGCTTCGTAGGCAGATTATTTTCCAGATAGCTATCAATGCATCATGCGAGTAACTCATGTAGCACCTGTACCTTGCCACGCACAGTGTATATAGCAGTAGTAACAAATGGGTTTTCAATTTTGTTGTTGTTGTTGTTTTTGAGGTAGGTTCTCATTTCTAGTTTAGGCTGACCTGGAATTCTCTATATAATCTCAGGGTGGCCTCCTACCTCTGTCTTCCAAGTGCTGGGATTAAAGGTGTGCACCACCATGCCTGGCTCTATTTTTTTAAAGTAGTCATTGTTGGGGGTGGAGAGATGGTTCAGTGGTTAAGTTGCTTGCCTGCAGAGCCTAAAGACCTGTGTTTGATTCCCCAGTACCCACGTAAAGCCAGATGCACAAAGTGTTGCATGCATCTGTTGTTTGTTTGCAGTGGCTGGAAACCTTGGTGCATCCATTCTGTCTGTCTCTCTTCTGTCTGCTTGCAAATAAATAAAATTTAGAAAAAGTAGCCATTGTTTTGGCATATTTGTTAGGAAGAAACTCATGTGTATCTTATTCTAAGCTTGAGAATGGCATTTTTATTGTAGGCCATTAAACTTACAGGTCGTGGAAGACTTATAATAATTATCAGAAGTACATTTGCCTAACCTATTTATTTAGCTTTATATGTATCTAAAGTACTTAAGAAACTAGAGCATGGCCACATGACTTGATTAGATGCTCATTAGAATGTGTAGAATGGGTAGGGCTTAGCTTGGCAGAGAGTGGGACTGGTCAACCACACAGAGCTCATAACAGATGACTCTGAGTTCTCTAATACAGTTCTCTCCAGGTCTGCTATCCTCATCATGTCACTGTTCTTTCTAATGTTCCTCTTTAGCAAGGTGGACCTGCATTAATGACAAGTCAAGATTTACTCTACTGCTTAAAATTTACAATCATAGAGGAGTTTTTATGTTATCAGACATTTTAGGAATGATTGCAGGAAACAGATAATTACAAAAACAATGATGTTAAAATATTTAGTTGTGGGTCTGGAGAGATGGCTCAGTGGTTAAAGGCACTTGCTTATAAAGCCATCATGATGCCTTGTGTTTGATTCCCAGTACCCACATAAAGCAAGATGCACAAAGTGTCCCATGCATTTTGAGTTTGGCAGCAGGAAACCCTGGTGTACCCATATTCATATACTCTCTGTCTCTGTCAAATAAAAATATTAAAAATTATATTATCTGTGAATGAACTATACTAAGACATAAATTGTTCAATTTGTAATTGTATAGCATCATTTCATCTAGAACAAACTGGAAGACTTGCTGCATCTATAAATGCTCTAAAATAAAATCAACCATTGTGAAGCAAAATAAATTATTAGGTAGATATTTTCTCAAAAATGTTTAGATTTAGCTGTTATTTATGTGATTTTTCATTTGTATGCCCTTTTTTGCTTCCTTTTATGCTGATGTAGCTAATGTAATATAGAGAATATTTGTATAAGAGAGCAATGTATGAGTCTGAAGAATGAAATGGTTATTGTTGCGGTCAGCTTTCTAGTTGCTGCGCAGAGAGAACCCAAGCAAAAGCGGCTTGTAGAGGAATGGGTTTATTTGGCTTACGGACTCTAGGGGAGACTCCATTCTGGCAGGGAAAACGACGGCATGAGCAGAGGGCTGGACATCACCTCTGCCACAGCACTGCAAACAGCGGCAGGAAGGTGTGCCAAACACTGGCAAGGGGAAGCTGGCTTATAACCCCCATAAGCCCACCCCCAACAACACAGCTTCATCGAGGTTGTAAAACCCAAACTGCCATCAGCTGAGGA
>PVHP010018150.1:0-33474 GCA_004024765.1 Zapus hudsonius | reverse complement strand
AAAGGGAAAATTGTGTACAAGATATTGTTTCTATGACATGAATATATGCATATAATATACCTTCATTCTTCTACACATACATACTACTCTCTGTGGACATTATGATCACATCCTTATTTAAAGAGGAAGTTGAGTAACATAGGAGAGAAATATAACATCAAGATCAAGGATAAAGTTACTATGTGCAGCAAATGCTCCTAATTTCTATGTGTATTGGACATGAACCTTCATACCGAGTACAAATGTCAATAATTCAATTAATTGGTAAATTTGTACCCTTGTGTCTATGTAGTTTTGGAATAGAAAAATCTAGAATAAATGTAGAGAAGGCTCATCCTCCAAGACTCAATACGAGAAAGCTTTTCACTTGATTATATTTTTTCTCTCTAAATTACAAATTCTTCTGAGTAGCACTGTATTGATTATATAAAAGGGTATTTATTAGAGCAAGGCATACACAATATAGTTTTGAAATAAGCATTGAGGAAAGCAAACAAAATCAAGAAAAACAGAATAAATTGTACATTATTTAGTAAGAAAATACAATGTGCCTTTATTTTTCAAGTTATCGAAATAATCTGGATTACCTGTTGTAGGACCAGCAGCTGTGGATGTCGAGCTGAAAAGTTAGCAGGGAGCACTTTGTGAAAAGAATAAGAGTTGGAACCTGATTCCTCATTTGGGACCCTACAAATGGCTGCGTAATGGAAAACGGGGTCTAACATAGAAAGCTGGGTAGAGGGGAGACTGAAACATAGGAGGAAAGAATCCTTGAACAACGTTTCCAAGTTTTGCATCTGTCCTCACAGGGATCAGAAGACCTTGGAAGGTTTGGTGCAGTCAGCACAGAGAGTTCATGACCACTGGGTCATGATGATGAGCCTGGAAAACACCAGAGGAAGCGAACATCATTAGGACACTGGCTCTTCTCCCATGGTGCACACAATTCCAGGATTCCTAACTGAAACTGTCAGCAAGTGGAGTCAGCAAGAGGCTGTGCAGTTGCAGAAGAAAAGGCAAATTGAAAGATTTTAGGGGATTTGTAAAGCGTCTCTGGCAAGTCTTAATATGTCGGAGCTCTGGGGTTTTGAGAAAAGCTGCGAATCTTCTGCAAATAATGATTCGACTTTTACAGAACAGCTTTTGGCTTGCCACTGGGCCCTGGCAGGATTCTGAAATTCTGCAAACTGGACTGTTCTCAAAGAGCCGGGTGTTATCTGCTGCATAAAGCCATGCAGATGTGATGTGCAAGCAGCCTAGCATCCAGAAATGGAAGCGTTTGAATCGTATGCAACTGCACTGGCACACTGACTTCCTCAGCACCCACCCACCTGACTTCTCATCACATCCATTTCTCGTCATCATTTCAATCATACGTGGTCACGACATGCAATGACGTGATGTGACTGTCTCTTTTCCAAAGAGCCTGATACAAAGACACTGTAGTATATTGAAATTGGGCTTTAATTCCTCCTTGAGTTCTGTCAAAATCCCAGCCTAGGTTGTTGGAATCATAAATTTGTCAAGTTAGCCAAGACCAATAGTATATAAGTCTTAGCATATCTAAGTTTATCCTAATTTAAGTCATTTAGAAACATTGCAAACAGGCTTGGAAAGTGGACCAGTGGCTTCAAGTGTCCGTTATGCAAACCTGATGACTGGAGTTCAGATCCTTAGAAGGCATGTACAGCCCGATGCAGTGATGGAAGCCTCTGTAATCCTGACAGGACTATGCAACCAGAAGCCAAGTTAGGTTGACTCCAAAACTCATAAACCAAATAATCTATTTCTTGTAGTGGTTGCTAAGCAACAGCAGAGATCCTGTCTCAAACAAGGTCGGAAGGGAAGACTTTCATCTTGAGATGTAACTGGCCCCCATATGTGTGCCAAGGCACACACACACACACACACACACACACACAGAGAGAGAGAGAGAGAGAGAGAGAGAGAGAGAGAGAGAGAGAGAGAGAGAGAAAGTAAAAGAGAGAGATTGCCAATGCAGTTTCTTTGTCTTGGTAAATCATCATTCCTTTTTCTTTTTTCACTTGTATCCACTTCAAAATCTTATACATTTCATGTTCAGTGTGATGGAATAGCTCTGGAGTCCTGGAAAGTTGAGTGACCTAAGAGTCATCATCATCCAGTTTTCACATTCCTCTGTTTTGATTAAATTTTTCTATGGTTTTTCTGGACATAGATTGGGTCATACCATGATGGAAATGTCAACATTCAGATATTTCTTTTGTAGCTCTATGTACCATTCAGTTTCATTTCCATGGATACCTTTCTAGTAATTTGTTACATTTCATTTTTGTTGGCTAATTACTTTTCAACTACTGATTATTACAGGCCATTCATCACTGCAAAAAGAGAAAGTAGCAGAACTATGTTCTTTCCTCTTGCAACATAAACTGAATACCAGATTCTTAATGATCATCAATGCCCTCAAAAAGAGCTATAATTGGTCACTGATCCCGATGGACACTGAGTGCTTAAAAGATATTGGCAAATCGAAGAGCTACTAGTAAAGATTACACTTCATATTGAAAGTTAATGTAGCATGGTACTTGGGATCGAGGCTTTCTTGGAAGGAAACTGACAATTAAAACATGGATTCTGTGTGCAATGAGAGGTACAAGTGCAAAAAGTTAAAACTGAAGTGCAAAAGAGAAGTGACTTTTTTTTTTCTTTTGTGTCTTAGAGAAGACTGGCATCAATTGTAGACTTTAGACTGTTTATGAACATAGCTATGCCCATGGTGGCAGGGTCAGGATTCTGAATTCATGGGAGGTCATTTTCTTTGTGCTTATGTGTTATTAATTTGAGTGGAATTGACTTCCTGTATTCCCAAAACTTTTTTTTGAATAATAGCCATCTAAAATTTCCTCACTTGATGCTGGGCATGGTGGCACACATCTTTAGTCCCAGCACTTGGGAGGCCTAGGTAAAAGGATTGATGTGAGTTTGAGACCACACTCCTGAGACTACAGAGTGAATTCCAGGTCAGCCTGGGCTAGAGCAAGACCTTACCTGGAAAAACAAAAGCAAAAACAAAGGAAAAAGAAATTTCCTCATTTGGAAAACGTATAATGTCTTTTGTTTCCTGTTCATATAAAACAGAAGATTTCTAGAATATTAGGAATTTGTAACTAGAAGGATTCAATGATTACTCTCAGACTAACAAATGTCTATATATTTGAAAAATACTTGTAAACAGCACTGAGATGTAATCAATAATGTCAAATGCTATGAATAATCCAGACATTGCAAATACAGCAGTAAATATATCACTAAGCACTCACTTCCAGAAGATTTTACCTAAATCACCCTTTTAGTTATTTCATGTAATTATTAAATGCAAATTTCACTTTGATTAGGATCTCCTTTATGTGTATAAAATCCTAGCTAATTTCATTATTAAAATATGAGTATATTTTTATAAAATGCAATGTATACCAGTTTTTCAAAAATATATGAAGGGGTGAGGTTATAGAATGACATCAGAAAATGTAGAGAGAGAGAAAGAGAGACAGAGAAAGAGAGAGGGAGAGAGAGGGAGAGAGAGAGAATAGGCACGCCAGTACCCCCTGCTTGCTGTCAAGAAGCATCCACACGTTGTCATCTGGTTTATGTGATGACTTTAAGTTGTTTATTTCCTATTTTTGAAACACAAATATGGTTTATTTGAGTTTTTAATAAACATTGATATTCATTTCTATCAATTCCCTCTTAATGTGACTTCTGTTGTATTCCCTAAGTTTAAGACACTGTGTTTCTTTTGTACCAATCTAGAGAATTTAAATTCCTTTTCTGCTGCCTTCTGACTTTGTGCTTGTAGGAATGTCCTTTATTTTTGGTATAATTATGAAAATTTCCATTTTCTATCTTTGGCCATTATATTTGTAGTCATTTTTTTGCTTTCAGCAAGGAAACCTGGTATGAATTTTCTCACCTTTAGGTTTAATACTTTTTTATGACCTAACATAAATTATTCTAAGGTGTTCCATGTGTTTGGGGTGAACATTTGCTCATTGGCCATAGAGTAAAATGCTTAATATCTATCTATTCAGTCTAGTGCTGTTAAAGAGCCTTGGTTATGGTTATTGGTTTTCTTTCAGGATATTTTGTTAGTGAACATTTGTGTCAAATTTTACATGCAACTGCCATATATTACTGTAGCCTTGATTCATCATTAGGTGATGATCTCGTTTTCTAAGATAGCTTTTTAAAATTAATTCTACTTTATCTGATATACAAGGAGCTAAGCTTGCATTCTAGTGATTACCATTTCCCCCGAAGATCTTCTTTCCACTCCTCATTTTCAGCAGAGTTCTGTTAAAAAAACTATTTTTATTGACGATTTGCAAGCAGAGAGAGAGAGATGTCAGGCTTTGAAAATAAATGTCTTTAACCAATGAGCATTTTCTCCAGCCTTAGTGCAGGTTTTTGAATCTGTCTGCAGTATGGTACAATAGTTTGTGTTTGCTTATTTTTATCTGTTATCCATTATCCACTCCACAATGCTAAAGGTAGTTTTGTCAGCACTGACGGGGACAGAGACACCGTTCTCCACTGTCAGCCTCTAGCTGTGAGGAATTCCAATAATGTTTTTGGAACTCTGACTCAGCCAAACCCAGAATTTGTTGCTTAGATAGAAAAAAAAATAATAAGAACACCCAGTATGAAACAGAGTTTTTAAAGGCAAAAGTTTTTCAAGATAGACTTTAAGCATGAGGATTATTATCTTGTTGTGTGTATGTGTGAGTGAATGAATGAATGAATGAATGAATGAAGGCACACATATGCCACAATGCATACCTGTATAGGTCAGAAGGCAATCTTGGGTGCCAGGACTCCACTTCCACTTTGTCTGAGGTTAGGTCTCTCATTTTTCACTACTGCAAATGCAAGGCTTGCTGTCCATTGATCTCCCAGAGATTCCCCTACCTCTTCCTCCCATCTGGCTCTGTGAGAGCTGGGGTTTTAGACACTTTCCACTGCATCCAGATTTACGTGGATTCTGGCAGTGCACACTCATGCCTTCACACCGTTACCACTGAGCCATCTCCCAAGCCCCACATTTTTAATTTTGAATTAATTCCTGGCTGCTTTGTGTTCAGAAACCTTTCACTGTTGCCAAATGTTTTCACAATCCTCACATTCTTTTAGACTATAACATATGGGTTCATAATCCAGAGTTTTTACAAATTATCTTGTCTCCTTTCAAACCATCCCATTGAGATTTTTGGGTCAAATATTGTGTTATTAAATCTATAATTTCAGTTTTTCTCTTTTTCACATTTCAGTCTCTTGTTGCAGTTAGTAATATCCCCATACATTGCTCCTCTAACCTTACCACTGTTCTTGGGAAATCCTTACTGGGGTCTCCATGCCATTAGAGTCAGTTTCTTGAGATTTTTGTAATCTTTTTGTTTGTTTGTTTGTTTGTTTGTTTGGAACATACTCATCTCTTTCTTTTTTTTTTTATTGTCCATAATGAGTTACATTGTTTAGTAGGCCAAAATAAGTTGTTATCCCCAATTCCTCATTTTCCACCCTCCCCATCCCCAGTCAGCTGGATATCCTCCTCCATGAGCCTTCTGGATCAGTCTCTGTGGTAGGGGACCATGGATAGCCTAGTCTTCAGCCGGGTTCTCCTGACCCAAGTGTGTTGATACTGAAGGGTGCCATGCCTCTGATAATCTCCCCCACCACGGCTCTCACAGTCTCGTTCTTCATTTCCCTAGAACTTCTATGTAAATGTTTGCACACTAGGTGTGAATACCATCTCTATAAGTCATACCATTGTAGTCCCACTTAGCAGATGGATCTCTCCAAATAGCCTTCATGGAAATTCTGACTTCTTAAATATTCACAAAAAATCCAAACAGCTTTTCTTGTTCTTGGAAGGCCCCAAGAGATTAGATGGGCCACATTACTGGGACAGGCAAGAAAAAGTCTATCCTTCAAAATTCATCTTGGGATGTTCGTGTGTGCATACATGCACCAGTCATTCTATCCTAATAAAATGCCAAAGGGTAGAGGCCACCTCTGCCGGGGTTGAACTAAATTGGGGACAAATGCTTGGATTCTTATTCAGGCTGCAGTCTCTGAGCGGGGGCCACAGTAAACAATGATACATTTAATAACCATGTCTCCGAAGCCCAGGGACATTTGGGAGCAATGATCATCAGACTCAGCGCTGGGTGATGCAAGTGCAGAGCTACTGTATTAGATCTGTCAAGGTGGATTAGACACAATGTACACAACCTCCAGGGAATATAGGAATACTTGTATGAGTGGCTGGAACAAGCACAAGTAGGTATAAGAAGTACCACCACAAACATTTAGGGTGAAGTTCAAGTCTATTGCTTTTCTCCTCCTTCTGTTCCAAATGTAGACCAACCAAGCTCCAAACACCAGGCACCAGCTGGAAAATCATAAACACATGTCCTTGTTAGAAAGGGTATATTCTTTAACTCATCGGTAGAAAGTGCCCCATTCTTTAACCCATTCTCCCTGCACTGATTTGAGAACCACAGATGCTAAAAGTGTTCTAGCCATTCAAAACCAACACTGAATTCCATGAGGTTCAAAGAAATATCC
This sequence comes from Zapus hudsonius, assembly GCA_004024765.1. Taxonomy (NCBI): domain Eukaryota; kingdom Metazoa; phylum Chordata; class Mammalia; order Rodentia; family Dipodidae; genus Zapus; species Zapus hudsonius. The sequence continues at coordinate 26,868 of PVHP010018150.1, read as the reverse complement.
AAATGCTAATTTCTGTTCAAGCCTAACACTAAGTAACTTAGGTGCTCCATCAGAAACCATTGAAGGTGTGTTATCACATGTGAGGTCCAAACCCTTCAACCTCCACAGAGAAACTGGGAGTCGTTTATTACTTAGCTTGGCCTCTTCTTGTTCCTCTGATGCGGCCTCTCATCTGCTTCTTGATTTTCTTCCAAAGGAAATGTATTCAAGGATAGATACATACACAAGGAGGCCATCAAAATGAAATCCATCCCCATTATCACCCTGGGAAGAATAGAAATAGTGTTTGTATTCTAAAGATGAGGAGTTTTAAGCTAAGAAAATGAGGAATGTATTCTTATCACAATGTTGGCAGGTGGCAGAATCATCATAATGGCAATGTTTTCTGTCATACCTGCTACGTTCTTAGCACCCTTCTTGTTGCAGGGATATTAGCAGAAGCATAACAATTTTGAGCAAGACCACACAGCAAATAGCAAAAGGTACTTTTGAATTATGATTCTTGTCTGAGATTTCTGTTCTTTTGTTTGAGAGCTGAATGAAGAGAGAGCAGAATGCAAGCAATGGTATTTCACTTGGCAAAGTATTAGTAGAACAAAGTATGGAATCTGGTCATGAATCCTGTCCTCTCCCTCATTGTCTAAGTAACCTCAGCATAAAAGAAGGTCATGTTTACTCACTGGGGGAGATTTATAGAAAAGGTACACCATTCACAACTGATGTTCCATCAGTATTTTCAGAAGGACTTGCAGAATGCTCTATACTGACCGAACTATTCTCCTCTGTTCCCAGAGCAGTCCTTCAAGTCAACTGAGAACACAATGAGGAGAAACTGTCAACAGCAAACACAGTCTATGTCAGCAGAGGCCTCAGGCCATGTGCTAAATACATAGTATAGTGTTAAGATGGAAATCTCATGAAATTGGACTGGAAAATGAAATCCATATAGGTGCTCTCTGTGGCTGGATTATAGTAATGGAACATATATGAGCATTTCTTAGAGTTCTTCAAGAGTCACCTAAGAATAATTACTAAAAGCAATTTCGATACACTGTAGAAGACAGTACATTACTGAAGCCAGGATTACTCTAAAACGGAAAGTAGTAAAACAGCAGCACCTCACCTAGCAAACCAAAGAGGCTGAAATAGAAGTATTGTACATTTGGGAGGAGTGTGTTTCTTATCAAAAATTGAAGTTACAGCATGTAAGACAATTTGTATAGTTACCTTGATTGCAATGGAGCTGATACTTTAGCCAACCACACCTTTGTGTATGTCAAGGGTAGTTTCAGTTCCACGGATGATAAGATCATGATAAATTAGCTTAATTGATCAATAAGTGTCCTCTATCTCTCCCAAGCTGCTTCTGATATTCCTGTCTCTCTGCTTCGTTCTGCCATGATGTGAACTGCTCCCTCCACCTATGCCTTCCTCATCTTGATGGATTGATATGTCTGTAAAGAAACGCTTCCAAAGGAATCCTTCAGCCCCAAGGCATTGTGCCTGATATTTTGATCATAGTGAGGCTAATGTAACTAACAAGAGAATTCCAGGAAGTCTTTACTATTTCAGTCACCTGCTTCTTAAAATGTGATGGAGTTAATGGAGCTGAAAACAGTGCCTAGATTAAATACCTTCACAGTACAATGTGGACAGTACCACTCATTCTCCCTCCACAAAACAAGGTTATAATTTATCTATACTGTACCTAACAGAGACAGGCCTTTTTGTATAGAAAGCTTAAAATATGGAGATGGAGAACGTGGTTGGTTATTTCACAAGAGATGCGGATCCTTATCACAAAACATGGAGAAAGTAAAAATATGCAGAGTAGAAGGTTAGATCACTTCATTTTTCTTCCCAAGAATATTGTTAGCTAGGCTAATATCCTTCTAGACAGAAAGTGAAACAGGATTTTTTTTAATAAAATGACAAAAAAAATCAATCAGACAAAGACAATATTACTGTAGAAATAAGTTCATATTAACTGAATGACACCGAAGAAATGGCTGGATTCCTAGCCATTAAGTGTGGTTTAAACCATAAAACCTTTTTAAATGCACATTGTGTGTAATTAGATGTCAGCAAAAATTCTAAGAATTCAGATATTACAGGAAAAAATTTCCAAAAAACTAAGAAAGGGAAGAAAGCTTATTTTAAAAAGAAAGTAAAATACAATATGCATGTTTGAGCATTTATATTTAAGCCTAGATATAGCACTGATATATATTTGACTATAAGTATATTAATATCACCAATTTTATTCACACATAGAAGCAAAAGACAGAGAAAGAAAAAGAGAGCCAATAATAATTCTAGAGTAATTGGATAAAGTTTTAGAATCTAATATGTATTATATATATATATATATATATATATATATATATATATATATATATATATATATATATTTAGAGATAAAATAACTTAGATAAGACTTATTGTGAATTGGAAACAATATACAGTTTTCTTAATCTACTGAAAAAGTAAATAATACATTGATAAACTAAAATACACAATAAGCCACAAATTAAAAAGTATGAAAATAAAGACAATAAAAAACTCTAAAGAAATATTAAATTCTCACATACATATACATTCATACATACACCCACATACATACATACATACATGCATACATGCATACATACATACAAGCATATATAAAAACTCTCATAAAATTTGCATCCAGATTTATAAAGAAAACTAATTTTTTATGTTTATATTAAGGTAAAATTTTTATACCACAAAAAATCATCTATCAATAACCAAACCATTACCTAATCTCAGAACATTTCCATCTTTTCAAAATAAATTACTAACACTTCTCCAACTCACAAGACCTTTACATCTGGTTCTCTAGTGGAACAGAACTAATATTTTACATACTCTCATTTTTCAAATTTATTTTAAATAATTAACATTTTTATTTGTTTGCAAGCAGAAAGAAGAGAGACACACAGAGAGCATGTTTTCACAAGGACTTCCTGGTGCTGCAAATGAATGCCAGACACATGCACCACCTTGTACATATGGCTTTACGTGGGCACTGGGGAATGGAACCTGGGTCTTTTAGGCTTTGCAGGCAAACACCTTCAATGCTGAGCTATCTCTCCAACCCACATTCTATAATTAATGACATTTATTAATTGGACATGAAGAAAGAAGGCTGGATAGCCCCAAAAGTCCTGCCTGCGTCTTGGAGAGCTAAGAGAACTAACCAGACACTGAGCTCAAAATGCCTTGGAAGAGTTCGTGGGGGAGACGTACAAGTGAACCCCACCATGCTGCGCCTGGATGCACCTTGGAGTGTCTACAGGCTTTCATTTTGCACAATACTTTCATCTCTTCTTTGCTTTGTGTCATTTAACTTTTTATTCTTCCCTTTTTGAAACTATGTTCTATTTCATATGTATCACATTTTGTTCATCCATTCACTCATTGATTTTTGGACATTTGAATTATTCACATTCTAGCTATCATAATAAATGTTGTCATTATGAATGTAAGGGGTTTTTGTCTTTTTTAAGGTTCTCTGGTGTGTACATCTATGAATAGAAACATTAGATTTTATGATGGTATGTGGCTCACCTTTTGAGGAGCTATCAGGATACATAAAGCTATATAGGTGCATGATGAAAACTACAATGATGCATTCTGTCCCAAAAATCTTTTTGTAACATTCTCACAATATTCACCATTTTGCATTCCCACTGTAGGAGCATGAGTATTTCATATTTGTGATATCCTTGTCAACACTGATTACCTTTCCTATTTTATTACATCCACAGAGGAGTTTGTAAATTGTTTCCCTTGAATATTTTCTTTTATTCTAGGCTAAGCTTTATCCAGTTTTATTAAAGATCTTTCCCAACTCTGATGCCAAAACCAGATAAAGACACAAGAACAAAAGAAAATGACAGACCAATCTTCCTGATGAACATAGATGCAGAAATTTTCAATAACAACCTTACAAAACAAATTCAAGAACACATCAAACAAATCATATAAAGTGACCAAGTGGGCTTCATCCCAGAGAAAGAGATGGTGTAGCATGCATAAATTAATGGATGTAATGTATTATAAATGGTTGAAGGACCAAAATCACGAATTAAAAGGACAGAGATTACTACAGAGACTTACAACTAACCTAAGTTTTCAGAGTAAGTGTTTGGCCATACGTCAGGCATCTCCATCACACTCTTTAAAGCTCAGAGAATGTCACAGAGGAGAGGAGAGGAGAAGAGAGGAGAGGGGAGGAGAGGGGAGGAGAGGGGAGGGGAGTGGAGGGGAAGAGATGAGAGGGGAGAAGAGGAGAGGAGAGGAGAGGAGAGAGACACTGGATGAACATTAGGATCGGTGGGAACACTGTAGAATATTGTCTTCTAGATCTGCCAAGTCATTACATGTATTATTTCCCAGCATTTGTATTTACCTGCACAGGACATGCACAGAATGGGCCAAACTCCATTCCGTCATAGATGAGGGAGGTCTTCAAAAGACCACACCCCTTCCTGAGGAGCTATTGACATTTCATTATTTCTACATGAAATGGAGACATTTTCTTTAGTGATGAACCGACTGGTAAGTTACCCATGCTCATAGAAGCAATCCTAATCAAAATCAATTATTGCACCCCCATAAAAAGCCATTAAGCATGGTATTTCAGACAGAATGTGGGCAGTCATTGACAGCATGAAAGAACTTCCAATTTCCCTTCTTATGTAGAAGAGCAGACTCAGAAAGCCATTATAGAGTCTAATGAAGTCAGCATTTAATGCTCTAAGCAGTGAGGATTGGTATTTTACATTAGGTATCTTGCTTAATAACTTTCCACGGGCCTTCATGTAACTTCTAAGAAATCAATGAACATGGAAGAAATGCCAATCTGAACATGCACACTTTGATCTAAGGAACCACTTCCCTTACAGAAGACCACCAGGTGGTGTGGATGATGTCACCATAGTGCCCAGGTCACCTGACACACTGCCAAAGCATGTGTTAGGGGTCAGTATCCAACATGTCTGGTTTTAAGTGATTTATGTCTACTTATGAAGACACAAACATGAATCTGTGTTTTCCTTCACCACAATATTTGTGTTAATTACACATGTCAACATGGTGGAATCCCTCTTCCAGGGAATTAAGAGGTTTTTCTCAAAACAAGGAAAATTTCTTTCCTCTACAATCAATCCAGTTTAGGAAATATTTTGTTAGTGGCACAGGCTTCATTCCCCCAGTGTCATTGAAATGGTCTGTGTTCTAACAGTTCTGCTTGAAAAAAAAGTTAAAGTATACAACTGATCAGGGATGGGGAGGGGGGAATTGGGGAATTCGGGATATCAACGCATTGTTTGCCCACTAAATAATGTAACTCATTATGGACAATAAATATATATTAAAAAATCTTAAGTGTAAATAGTGCTTGGAACCTTACAGTCACCGAAAATATATAATTACCAAAATGCACACAATCTCTAGTGTCTTGAGCTCTGAGCCAGGCATGTGTGGAATCTCTACATCCTGCAAGGTTCCTCTCATCCTTGAGGCCTCAGTGTTTTCATTTTGTTTCCTTTGGTTACCTTCTAACTTCTCTGAAGCAGCCTTCTTAGGCTTTAGCTCTTGCTTTAGGGGAACCCCTCAGCAAAAACCCTGGTGGGTATTTCTTGTGGTGTCACCTCCTTGGGTAATTCTGCCAGCTGTCCTTCAGGGCAGGAGGACTGCGGTGAGGTGAGCCCTGAGCTGGAGATGGAGCTGTGTTCTGCTCTGTTCACAGTGGCCTCTGCTGCCCAAGATTTGCATTTCCCTAGTGACTAATGATACTAAGAGAAAATATTGCACATAGTGAAGGACTATCTGCATATGCATTCCCTTGGCCATCATTTAAATTATCTTTATATAACTGAGTTCTTGCCTTTTATCCTTGAGTGTTGATGATGAGAGCGTTGCTTTGAGGAGTTTATTTCAGCACACATTCAAGCAGGACAGCCATGTTTTCATAGTGTAGCTACTTCACAGACTCTCTTCCCCAGAAATCCATTTAGGCAGAATTCCACATAGGAATGCATGAGAATTTCAGGACAGAGAGCCACACTGGTTCTACCGCCACACCATAATTATAACTACTCATTGGAATAATGGTCTTGTATTGAGATGACAATTAATATTTTAATTATCTTTGCACATGTTCTAGCATGGGGTATCATAAATCAGCTACCTAAATGGGAACATTCCGCTTTAAAAATTGCAAACTCCTTAAGTTTCTTAATAATACACTTAGTGAATATTCTTTAAAAAAGCTTTTATAGGAAATTTCAGATTCAAACCAAAACATCACATTATCAGGACCACTTATCTCTCCAGCTACACTTATGCCTCAATTCCAGACTGCTTCTCACAGCTTGTTCAGTGAAATGCCTCTTTCCACTGCTGTGTGTCTCTGGATCTTCTCATCCTCTGGATCTGGATCTGTTTTGCTTTCAGTCAGTCATTCCTCATAAACTCGTGTGTTTTGAAAGTTTGGTCCTCAGCTGATGGCAGTTGGAGAGGTGGAGTCTTGCTGGAGGAGGATGTTATTGCCCTGAGCTGGCTTAGGACCTTTATAACCACCTCTTATCACACATAAGTGTTATAACCACTTATCACAGCTCAACTCACTTTCTTCCACCTGCTGCGGTAGAAGGGATGTCAAGCCTTTACTCACAACATACCTTCCCCTACCATCATGAACCTTCTTTCCCTTGAGACTCTAAACAAAAATCAAACCTTTTTTTTTTTCCATCAGACGTTTGGGTCAGGCTTTTTTTGTCCCAGCAATGAGAGGGTAGTAACTCAACCAGCAATGAGAGCTCTGGTCCAAGCTTGCAATCATGTCTCCTGCTCAAGTCATTCTTCAAATACTTGTTACCAACTTCCAACAAACTGCTTTAATTACCTTAAATGCAACTGCTCATATTCTATTTGTTTGATGAGATTCATTAATGCATCTTTATGTCAGTTTCTCCACTACACAGATCTAGTTTAACCACATCTCTGTTAGTCTACGCTTGTCCTCTGTATATGATTATGATGGTAAAAGCCCTCAATTATGTTGGTTGTTCTCAGTTTAATGGACACATGGAATATTCAGCCAGGCATCATGTACACTGCTGATCAGGGCTCATGGTTTCTCCAAACATTTGAAGTCCCTCAATATTGAACCCATAAGCCTTAGGTAGAAATTTATAGTCAGTAAAATCTATGTTTTCCCATTGCTTCTTTCTTCAGCAACAAGGATAAACTGCAGAATTCGGAACATGTTGTCACCATGTAAAATGTGGATCTCTGATCAGAAAAACTGAAGAAGGATTTAGGGAAAAGTAGAGGAATGGCCGGCCTGCCTGCTTCTCTAGACTAACTAGGAGTTTCCATAGAACCTCTGCATATGCGATTCTCACAAACTCTTGTATCTCTTCTGCTTTTGAATCTTAGAAGAATTTCCCTGGATGAGAAACCTGTAAGAAAATATCCAATAAAAGATAACCTGTAACATTTATTTTCCAGAACTTCTGGAAGACTAGGTAGACACCTTTCAAAGCAATCCCATTTCTCAAATGGAGTTCCATACTCAACCACAGAATGCTGACTGGGTGTTCAGAGGGACTTGTGATTGGATTTCTTCATACCACTTTGAAGTTTCTGTAAGGCTATTGGTTTAAGTAATTAATTGATATTTATGATTTGAGGGGGGTCGGGTGTTATATTTCTTTCTTGCAAATGCCACTCCTGTGGAAGGTGAAATATCCTTTAAAGAGTTCTTGTCAGCAAGTAGAGCTAAAAATTATCATTGCTATTAAAGATAAGCCACGAACATTCGTCTTTCCTGAAATAAAACAGGATGCATCTTCAGTTTTTCTGATCAGATGTCTAAACTTGACTGTGGCAACAGGCTCTGGATTCTGCAGTTCTTTCCAGTTATCAAGAAATTCCGGGAAATAGTGCATCGTACTTTCATTTTTGAATTTAAATGTTGAAAAGCTCCCAGAGCTGCTGCTTTTTCTATGTTGAAGGTTCAGAGTAGAGTCACATACTCCTCTTAATTCCACCAAAAGTTGGTGAAGCTAAAGTCATTATTTAGATGTGCTGACAGTATTGTTATTTTTCAAATGTTGCTTAGATAAAAATTAATAGAGGGAAGAAATATAATTTTTCCAAGAAGTTCTATATAGTGATGTCATTACAGGAATATATTTTAAATGATGATAATGAAAAATTAATCTCTTCTAGATCAGACAATACTGAATGAGAGCTCTAACATTACTTGCTCACATGCCTTCTTGAAGGATGTGCATACCTCCTCACTCCATATTCTTGCACACCATTTGGATTTTGGAAGCATTTATTATTTTGGCATTTATTACACTAATTGCACTCCTATAATTATTCAGTTTTCAGGACTAAACAAGCAACAAAAATTCTGTGTGAAAGGCTTGGTTGCCTGCCTGCAGCACTCTAGAGAAGTAGTGGAAATATTTTAAAATCCTAGCTTCTCTCTCTCTCTCTCTCTCTCTCTCTCTCTCTCTCTCTCTCTCTCTCTCTCTCTCTCTCTCCAGTCCTGATGAGGTAAGCATCTTTGCTCTACCCAACCTGGTCCTGAACATGGTTTTTCCCTCACAGTTTTGAAACCATGAGTCAAAATAAATATTTTTCTCTCTTGAAAAAAAAGATCTCTACCTTGAAAAACAAGCAAACAACAAATATCAACTTTTTTTGAATCAGGGTCTTATTCTAGCCGTGGCTGACCTGGAACTCACTCTGTATCCCTGGTTAGCCTCAAATTCTAGGCAATCCTCCTACTTCAGCCTCCCCAGTGCTGGGATGAAAGACATGTGCCATCACACCCAGCCTGCTTTTGTTTTTCTCTCTCTCTTTTTCCAAAATGAATTTTCTTATGTATTTTCTCCAGCACTAGAAGACAGACTTACACAATCATGATACAGAAATTAAAGTTAATATTATTTATTATGGTAGCAAGCACAATAGTATTTATTTTGTTGCTTATACTAACCTGGGAATGCATTAGAATTTATTTCACAAAAATATACATAACGTTAGCTTTTCCACTTCTCATATAAATATATATTATTACTTCCATTAACATTTTAACATCAGTACTGGAACTGTCAGATATAGCTGATGAGAACAGTACATATTTAATTTAACACCTTAAATTTATATAATTATTAAAATAAACACATTTTAAAAATAATACAATTAGAAGTTACAAGTAAAATGAACAATTCAATGTGATGTCTTCAATAAGTAAAAACAACACATTGAAAAAGATCATAATAGGCCTTATAATTGGTTCAGACTTCCATGAGATTCTTCAGAGAATGTTCAAAAAATCAAAAAGTGTGTTAATTTCAGATCAGAGACACCACATTCTTCCTCATTATGGGGACTTTCTTTTTCCTTTGATCATTTTGTTTAGTTTTGTTCTCTGAGACAGTGTGTAGCTCTGTTGCTCAGACTAGCCAGGAAATCACTGTGCCCTCAGCCTGGCTTTTCTTGTAATTATCCTGACACAGCTTGTGAGGTGCAGAGGCTACAGCCTGTGCACATAGTCATCTTATTTTGTGGTGTTGGGCATCATCCTGAGAGCTCCACACACCTCAGCAGGCAAGCATCGTATCACTAGAATGTAGATTCCCAACTGTCATGGTTTGATCCAGGTGTCCCTCACAAACAAATGAATGTATTCTGGGTAATAGGTCCTCAGCTGATGGCATTTTGGGTTTTACAACCTCACTAGAGCTGTGTTGTTGGGGATGGGATTATGGGGTTATAAGCCAGCTTCCCCTTGCCAGTGTTTGGCACACCTTCCTGCCACTGTTTCCAGTGCTGTGGCGGAGGTGATGTCCACCCTTCTGCTCATGCCATCATTTTCCCTGCCATGTTGGAGTCTCCCCTTGAGTCTGTAAGCCTAATAAACTCATTCCTCCACAAGCCGCTTTTGCTTGGGTTCTTTCTGCGCAGCAAGTAGAAAGCTGACCACAACACCAACCCTCTCTAAAGGAGCTGAGATTGGACAGGAAATGGGCTGCAGGTTGACACATAGCCAATTTCAACTTTCAGTTCCTCCCAGTATTCTCCCCATTAACTGAGAGCACAGAGGCTGAAGAGGAAGGGGAGATGCCACATTACTGGGAGTTTACTATGAGTGAGCTGGTCATGAAGGTCACAAGTGTCTTGTTATCCAGATGATAATGGTGCTCAGGGGTTGAGGGAGGTCATCTGTAAAATCCACACCACTTAAGAGCTTAAACTGACATATATTCATTACCTTACAGTTTTCTTGAGCTGGATTCCATGTTGAGATTCTTGGAGGTCCACTCTCAACATCTTCTAGAACTGAAGTCAATCATGGCATTGGCTAGACTATATTTCTTTCTGAATTTTGGGCTCCTCTTCCAAGTATATGTGTCTGTTGGAAAATTGTTTCTCTCACTGATACATTTTATTATCTTGCTGGTTTTCAGGCTGAATCTCCAATTTGGAAGGGTCCAATGTAGTTAACACAAAGGCCATTCTGGCAGGAATGTTTTCAGTACTGTAACGTAACTTATCATGATGCTAAATGTCCTAGGCTAAGCTTTACATAACAGATAAAATTTTATGTTTACAATAATGTGATAAGGTGTTCTCAGATTTTAATGGTCAATGAAAATCCATTCCTGTTTATAAACTTGGGAATATTATTCTACTCAGCATTCTTCTGAGAAGAGGGAGGGGATCAAGATTGAACTGATAAATAATCATTCCTACATGAAGAAAACTCCAGAAGTAACCTCTAATATAGAGTTCTGAAAACTCTGGATTAGGGACTCTATCCACATGTCCAGAGAATAGAGCAACCCAATTCAATGACAGTAGAGGTCCTGTGTCCTTTGAATTTTGACAGATAGGCTCCCTTTAACTGGCTATAATTCTTTAGAAAAACATAACATTTATTATTTATTTATTTGCAAACAAATAGAGAAGAGAAAAATAGGAATGGGTGTACCAGGTCTTTAGCTACTGCAAACCAAATGCAGATCCATGCACCACTTTGTGCATGTGGCTTTATGTGGGAACTAGAGAATCAAACCCAGGTTGATAGTCTTTGCAGGCTAGTGCCTTAAACACTGAGCAATCTCTCCAGCCCTCCTTGTCTCTATTCTAGATGGTATGTTATGCAATATAACAAAATTCATATATATGTTTTTCAAGTTCCATGGCTATTGCTGCTCACAAACATTTGGACCTGAGAAAATTGGTTATAGGGACCCTCAATTTGTAACCAAGCCATATAAATGTATAGAAAACCTGGGGATCCACTTATGGATACTGACAACCAATCAGAGGACAGTCATGGAGACCTAAACTCTTTTCCAATGGGATCCTCACCAGCTCCAGAGCATCTCAGCTGAACTGGGAGATGCTCACTTGCCATCTCATGAGTTGGAGAATTAATGGATATAGGAGAAACTGAATATAGATTTTTTACACCTGAGGAAAACTGCTGTATTTGTCTTAAGAGACAGAAGAGCACTTTTCCTTTTTTACTTACATTAACATATATGAGAAAATATTGAGACATTTCTACAGTTAAAAACTGTCAGCCACTGTTTGATCCATGAACTTTGTAGATTTCCTGTTACCACAGGACAAATCCAGAAAATTAATCTAATTAAAGGATTGGCTTTTGGGAGATTTAACCTTGGTAATGTCTGTGTATTCTGTTATTAACTAGGTAGTCTCAGTTCACATGTGGTAAGCCTTCTAGTGAAAACAATATATAGCTTAAAATCATGAGGAACAAATTTCCCTCCTTCAAGTATAATTGTTTCTGATAAAGCGAAGGTGCTCTTGAATTAACTTTGGACTACTCTCTCGGAATTTTCTTCAGGCTTCCAGGCAACACTAGGTATCACTATTACTATTTTTTTGTTCCTTACTATATTTCTGTTTTGCCTCAGATTCTTTAGTCTTTTTATTTCTATATTAGACAAATAATTATAATCATCTATCTTAATGCCATGGGACATAGGAATCATCTCACTTCAACCATATTAGAGAAAAGAGGGAGAATGGGGCTGATCCAGTCATTTGGACCATTGCAACAATAAGGAAAAGATGATAGATGGTAGAAACTGAAGAATGCCTTCGATTTGTACAACCTTAAGCAGATAACTATTTGCCCCTTTCAGATTCCTGTCTTACTGGGTGTGAAAGGATTTTCACATCTCAGACACCGTAGCTACCATAAAGACTTATTCAATTATTTACGATTAGAGAAAAATTGTGTGAAGTCATTTATAGTCGACATTTAGATTTCCTAGGTTGTAGTCTCCAATATGACCCTTCTCCAACACTCTCCTGGAAGAATACCTTGAAATAAGTTTGCATGGCTTTCTTTGGCTTGAATACAGCCTGTTTGCACTCATTCTTGTTTGTTTTTGATGCATATAGTGAGGAATGACCATATGCCAGGCACTGCTCTAGTTTCTATAATGAGGATAAAATTGGAGCTCCATGCAACTTAACACTCTTCTTATCCCTAAGAAGAAAATATTTTATGGAGGTAAAACAGTGAATATTCATGTTTTTTAAAATTTCTTTTGAGAATGAACAATGAGCCAGGTCAACAGCTAATTAGGGCCAGAAGAATTGGAATGAAAGCTTTTCTTGTGCTGGTTTGCTTTCTGTTGAACACAACACCCCTCTGCTCAGTCAAGAGCTCCTGGCGGTATCCCTGTAGGTCTGTGTATGCTGGCAGGACTCAGTGCTTTACTATCCACAACGAGTTTCATCCCTCGTGCCCACACTCTTTGGATGATCCTTTATAAACAAATCTGAGTGTGCCAAACCTTGATGTTCACAGTTCTGAATTGGAAGGTGAATTCTCTCTTGTGCCAAGAGATCACTTTTGGTAAGAGTACTCCATGATTCTAGGCCCCAGTGGATCAGAGAAACTAAAGCCATGACTGAGAACATCTGTTTTATTCCATTGTCCCAGTTATCAATACACAGAGAAACTTGGGGCACTAAATGGAAAATACCAGAAATATGAACGTGCTTTCTTTACTTTTGTGTATCTACAGTGTAAACTCAGAGACAAATCTTGTGCTTGCTCACTGCTCTGGATTCCTAGTAAGTCTCATGCCCTCAGTCTCATCAAGGATAGCTTCCTTCACACTCTGACAGGATATGTTACAGTAGCTTTTAATAACTGTACTGTTTTGTTTCAATACAATTTATTATTTCATTTTTAAAATGCTTGGGCTGGAGGGATGGCTTAACTGTTAAGGTGCCTCCTGCAAAACCTAACCAGAGTTCAATCCCTCAATACCCAAGTAAAGCCAGATGCACCAAAGGGGCACATGTGTCTAGAGGTTGGGTCCTAGTGTGTCCATTCTCTCTCTCTCTCTCTCTCTCTCTCTCTCTCTCTCTCTCTCTCTCTCTCTCTCTGTGTGTGTGTGTGTGTGTGTGTCTTCCTGCAAACAAATAAATAAAAATATTTTATAAAATGATTAAAGTGAGCATTCTATATGTGAAGCAACTTTATATCATTGAAAATGAAGAACAAAAATAGGAGCTATCAATAACTTAGAGGCATGGACCAGATTGTTTTGTTGCACAAACTGGACAATCACAGTAATAATGAAAATTGTGGCTTTGTTCTAAAAAGTAATATCATAGGGAATAAATTCTTGGAAGTAAAGTGGGATTACTGAAATAAAATGTGTCCTCTTCCGAAGCTACATGTATTTAAGAGAGGCACTAGAGCATGAAGCTTTTGGAATTTGGTTGGGTTAACATTATGAAACCAATACTGCAGGGTGATTGCCTTCATAAAGAAGAGAAAGATAAATTTTCTCTGTCTCTTCCAGGGTGCACTGACTCAGATGAAAGGCCAGGTGACCACAAAGAAAGAAGGTGCATGCCTGAAAACTAGAATGTGGAGCCTCACCAAGAACCAATTCTGGGAGTAGTGTGACCTTGGACTTAAATTTAGAACTAAAGAGAAAATCAATATTTTTTTATTGTTGTTGAATTTTTTCAGTCTATGTGTGTGTGCATGTGTGTGGTGTATGGTGTATATAAAATGTGTATATAATGTGTGCATATATTTAATGTATATATTATGTATAAGTATATATATGCATTATGATGTAAATTTCATATGTTGAAGTAAATAGGTGGTTTCAATTTATTTGTGATACAACTTGAAACAGTGAGTGAAAAGTGTCCCTACTAATAACCAAAGTCATCGTGTGGTTTGAAATTTAAAGAAAACTATATGCATCTTTATATCTACCTTTCTGGAAAATATGGAGTCTTTTCACATTTATTTGGCTTTCTGACGGCCTCTATTTAATACAAGTAATTGCACTCTGAGCTCCTGCCCCAGCCAAGGATTCAATGCCTTTTGCCCAACAGCTCTTCCTGTTAATGTCTTTCTTCTGCATCACTGATTAAAATGTACAACTCGAGTTCTAGCTCCAAGATTAAAATGGAGCACAGCAAGAACAGAGCAGAACACCACAAAGAGGAAGTGTGTACATCCAAATTACTACTTGGGTCAGGGAAGATTTGTGTATTCAGATGCTTCTCTACTGAAGGAGCTCCAGACTTCCTGCCAGTTCCCAACACCCTCCTGCCAAGGACTCAGTGCCCTCTTCCCAGGGCTTCAGCTGCCTGCATTCCCCACCCAAATCAAACAAAACACAGCCTCAGATCCCTTCATCTACTATGCAGAACAGATTGGCCCTTCTGCAAGCCAGACTCAGCTATCCAAAGAATGTTTCATGCCTTTGATTAAACAAAATTTAATAACACAGAGAAACTTGCTGGATTTTAAATTCTTAGATTCTCTTTTGCTTTCTACCCAGTTTTTGAAAATGGACAGGAGGAACAAGGAAGCTTATTTTCCCAAGGGTGTAAGTTATGTAAAAAACACGTGGAATTGAGTTTGCATACATCACCTCTCTAATGCACCTTTTAAAAACCAAAAATGGCTTTTTAAGTTTCAGGCTTGATACCATTTTTTATAAATTATTGAAATCTGGCATTTAAAGAATTTTGGGCCTGCATACTAATGACTCCACACCAATCAAAAATCATCAGCAGTCATGTGGATACACCAGAAAAGCAGCAAATAAGTTACCTTAGGAAGCTTTGAATGCCAAGTTTATTTTGATAGATGTCTCTTTTGTATTTTCTACATACTGGCCTTAGAAGTGTGTGTCCACAGAGACTAAAACAGTGACTCTGGGTAAGGGGACAGCTCTTCTGGAGCGTGCAGTGACACAGATGGCAGAAAAGGACAAACCCATGATAACAAGGTGGGGCAGCATTACAGCCAGAGAGAAACAATTCAGGAGGAAATGACTTTTAATTTGAGAGTGTCAGAATGATTAACAATTACTAATGGTGTGTAAAATCAAGCATAATACATGCTAAATGAGGGATCACTAGGTGACTTCAAGCGCTTCTTGTTCTTTCTTTCCAGTGCTTTATTTCCTTGGTTCTATGGATGAGGCTTAGAAATAGTGTGGGTTCAGTTCCGTATTGTCACTGACCATTAATTAAAACTAGGAAGCAAGTCACATGAAACCAGTGCTACATAGAAGCTGTTATTTCAACACACATATGGAATATATATATTCCACAGAGAGAGGGGGGGATGGGCTCACTAGCGTCTCTTTTCACTGCAAACAAACTACAAACACATACACCCTTTTGGGCATCTGGCTCTATTGGTACTGAATCTGGTCAACCAAGCTTTATAATAAAGTATCTTTAATTGCGGACCCAGTACCCTTGGGAACATTAAAGAATCCTAGTCTTTCCTTGCTGGTGGCATATCAAAGTTATTGTCTACTAATTGGGCAGGATGTAATTCGTTGAAAGTTAGGCCACGGGCAACTTTTTCTAAAAATACAATGAAGCTTGCCATACCAATCAATGGTACCTTTCATAAAAATCTACTGGTAGCAAGCAAGTTTATTTGATCATATTAAATTCATAGTAGATCTTGTAAAATTGTAGTCAGTTCTGTCAAATCCCCAGTCTGATTTACACCTGAGTCTATTTTATATTCTAAATATATGTTGTCATTTCAGCAGTGTTCACAGCATTATTATCAAAATGGATTCCATCTATAGAAACCATTTACACTGCTCAATGATAAGAAGCAATTTCTCATCCATTAAGTTTACAATTTGAAGTGATAGGAAGTGAGTCATATCTTCAGGCTCTATTTAAAATGTATTCACATATTGTAATTATGTAATTATAAGTGTCATTAGTATATTTTCATATATATACATATCCATATATATGTACATTTATCATATTCTCTCTTCTTATGCTCTCTTGTTCCTCTCCCCTCCTAACTTCATCTCAACTAGTTTTCTCCTAATTTGTTGTTTTTATGGCTTTTTTATGACATATTGAGCTGCATTAGGGTTGTCTACAAGATTCTAAGTGAGGTATTAATTATTATTTATTATTATTATTTATTAATATCTTTATTATCCATAAATAGATACATGGTATAAGCAAATCTTATTAAAAGGAGCTGTGTAGATTATCAGTGGATTCACCACTGGGAAAAAAAGAAAAAGTTTCCCTTTCAAGTAAACCATTAGATGTCAATAGACATTCAGAGAAGGGTGGAGGCTCATGAACCCAGCCCCTCCCCATTAACTACCATTATCTACTCATAAATCCTCCGAGAGGGGCAGATCTTTCCTTCCATCATTGTATGTTGGACAGTCCAATTTTGTGATGATCTCCTTAAAATTCTAAACATATACATACTGAAAACAGGTGGAGTCAATTTCATAAAACAAAAACTACTAGATATTAAGCCACAGATTAAACTGAACCCATAATTAGTGGGTGTCTTCAATACCCCACTCTCTCCAGACTCCATTCTTAATTTTAGTTCTTATGCTTTTTGAACCATATTTTCAGTCACTTGCTCCACTTAAACATCAACCCTCTCAAAGTCATGCTTGAGAAATGAATGAAGTCAACTTCTTTAAAATCTTACTAACACTGACATTCTGAATGCCTCCCATGAATCACACACAGTCATAACGGTTTCTACGATGGTAAAAGTTTTTCTTCTGGTTTTTCAATGTAGTGCCTCAAGTTCCATCAGAGGAATCACCAGTTATAACAGGTAACATCATTGAAAGGGGATTTCTTAGATAATAAGATTTGCGATTCTAAACTACTCTTTGGGCTGCAATGTGGATTTTGTGTTTGCAGGCATATCAGCAACATTAATCCCACAGATCACCGTCATTACTGCTAGGGGACTAAGTGTGTTGTCAGTGAGCAGAAATATTTTGAAAGGACCATTATTTTTTTTTGAACAATAGGTCTCAACAGGGGTTTTAAAATATTCAGGAAATGATGTTAAACAGATCTGCTGTCAGCCAGGCATGGTTGTTTCATTTATAGTTCACAGGTAGAGAGGAGCATTAGTAGAATTTTTTAGGGCCCCTAGGTTTTGGGAATAGTAAACCCACATTGGATATATCTCAAGGTCCCCAGCTGGGTTAGTCTTTAACAAGAGACTGAGAGAGATCCTGTCTTTGTAGTTTTGAACCTAGGACTTGACTTTTCTCCAGCTGTTGAAAGTCATAGGTGATAGCATTTTTATCAACTATAAAGTTATTTTATTTATGTATACTTTTCAATGAAGCTACCCTAATCAATTATCTTAACTTTGTAGGCTGTGGGGAGAGCTTCCTGCCATAATCTCATGATCCAATATCTGCTAGATTCACATATTTGTCATCACTCTGGCCATCACAGAACTGAAAAGAATGAGAACCCTGCTCCAGCTTACTTTACCCCAGGCTGGAGAGAAAGCTATGGTTGATTTGATGTTTCCCATAGATATGTAGGAACTTTCACCACCACAGCACCTATAAGTCTTTTCACCTTCTAGGTGTTAGTGTGTTCTCACTGGAGTTGCATTTTTAATGTTCTTCAGTCACAGCCTGGCTGACAGGTAAGAGGCCTCTTTTTTAACACATCACAGCTTTTGACATGCCTTTTTCAATAAGCTGTATCATTGCTAGAATTTGAATTAATATGAAAGACTTAATTTTTATTTTCATATGAATGACTGGAACAAGAAGAACTATTCAATGCCCAAACTTAAAAACTGTGCCCCTAAAAAATAGGAGAAAGAGAAATGGGATCTGAGAAGAAAGAGAATTGGGAAAATAGTAGAGTAATGGAAAGTTTGTAAAACAACTATTTATCAATTAAGTTTACTTCTATACAGACAAAGTTTATGTACCCTAAAGCAAGTATAGTTGTCATAAGATCTAATATCCCAGATCACAGGTCTTTATAAGCAATATAATGATAATGAAAACTTTGAAAGAATGTGGGAATTTATAGAATAGGAAGCAGAGATATGAGGTAAGCATATGCTCTTGGAAGATGAGTGTCCATAAACCTGTTCAGAAGCTTGCCATTAAACTTCAAAGAAAGATCTGCAGAATCTATAAAGAAAACTTCAATTTGAATAGATGAGCCTGGATTTCACCTTTAAAAAGCAAAATACGTTTTTATTATAATTATATTGTTTCAGTGGTAATATATGTCAATTTCATATTCTTCTAATGATATAAGACAATCCTCATTTGTTATCAAAAATAATAGAAAATGCAATAGCCAAAAGGTCGTTAGTTTGAAAGGTATGTAAGGGAAGAAGAGATGGACAAATTCTTCAGTGCACATGACCTGCCAGTGTTGAAATGAGGATATACAAAAGCCACAATTGGGAGCAGGCAAGATGCTTTGGTGATAAATGTCTTCTAATGCCAATGTCAGAACAAGTTTGCGCATATCAAGACCCCTGACCACTGTGTAAAAATAGAAACTGTGGCAGGCTGTTCTAATCCCAGCACATAGATGGGAGGTAGAAACAAGAGAATTTCTTAGGAGCTCATGGAAAAACAACCTTGTGAATGGAGTGGTGAATAATTAGAGACTCTCTCTCAACTAGGCAGAAGTCAATTACCAAATCACAGCCCTTGTCCTCTGTCCACACATGCACTGGGGCATGCATGCACCCACACTTATACACAGGAATATGTGCATGTGTGCGCATTCATGCTCATGTGTGCGTGCACACACACACGCACACACAAAGCCATTGATTGCTTAATAAATCAATAAAAATTGATGAAGTTGAGTAACTCATAAAATGCCTCCTGTCATAGAAAAGATGAGGACTGGATGGCTTACCAGCTAAATTTACCAAACTTTAAAAACAATAATTCATTGCAAGAAGGAGAGAGAATATGAATGAGGATGAGAATACCAGGCCTCTTGCCACCTTAAAGGAACTCCAAAATTATGCACCACTTTGTGCATCTGGCTTTACATGCGTACTGGGGAGTCGACCCCTGATTGTCAGGTTTTGCAAACAAGCAACTTTATATGTTGAGTCATTTCTCCAGCCCAATTTTACCAAAGTTTTAAAGGAACTAATATCAGTGGTTTTCAAACTGCTCCATAGATGAACACAGAGGAAACATCAAAACTCACTTTATGATTTCAGCTTTATACTAATATCAATAACTAACAAGGTATAACTAAAACAATAACTTTTGACCAACATCACTAAGGAATATGGATGCACAAATTCTCAGGAAAATACTAGCAATTTGAATTCACTAAGCATAACAAAAAGATGATCACCATCTACTATGATAAACTGGGACTTGACTGCAATCATTCAAGGAAGGTTCAACACACACAAATCAATAAATGGAATATATAGCATAAGTGATGAGAAGGATTAACATCTCAAGAGATGCAGAAAAAAAAAGCATTTGAAAGTATTGAGCATCTACTTATGATAAAGGACCTAAACAAATGAGATAAAAAAAGAATCATACTTCAACATAAGAAAGGTTATATAGGACAAACGTGAGACAAATCTAATGTTAGGAATCTCATTTCAAAAAAGAGAAACTTGCATGTAGAGAAGCTCACAAGTGAACCCAAGATACAATAAGCAAAATGACAAGAAAATTAAAAGCTCATGAAGGATCTTTGGCTGTAGGCATAGCTCCAGATGTATCAGGCAGAGAAAGGACTATGTCCCCAGTACTACAAAGCAACACCTCTCACAGATTGAAGTCATGTGTCTTCAACCCTCCCCGGCCACTGTGACTTGCTGCTGTGTCTAGTGCTGGGGTTTTAGGGGCATCTCTGTACTCCTCAGAGCACTAAGGATTGGTCTAGTTGAGGCAGCTCTATTATTGTGTCTGCTTAAACCCGAGCTTTTCCTTGAAAGCTAGGTGTAGGTAACCATTAGGGTTGTTATAGCCACTCTTCATATTTTTGTTTATTATTTCGTTTTGGTTTTTCAAGGTAGGGTCTCAGCCTATCCCAAGTTGACCTGAACTCATTATGTAGTCTCAGGCCGGCCTCAAACTAAAAGTGATCCTCCTACCTGTACCTCCTGAGTACTGGGATTAAACGTGTGTGCCTGATTTTATTATCCATCCTTTAACTTCACTATTTATGCCAACATCTAGTTTCATGCTACATACAATCAATAATATTCACAAAAATGTAATAACCACTCCACAGAATGCTTCCTTTTATCTCACTTCTTCCTTCTAGAACAGATTTAAATCATGTGATATCAGCTTTATTCAATCAATTGTATATCATATTTATTCAATCAATTGTATATTAAACAAATTAAGAAGTGAAGGTAAATACCAGTTACATTTCTCATAGATTTCCCTCTTTTTCTCCTCATTAATTAGAACTAAGTTTCTTTCTGATGCTAACCTTTACAGCATGATTAAACAGTTACCTTTTCCTATAAGACAGCTTTTCTGTGACACATTTCCTGAGCTCATTGTTTTTATCTGACAATATTTTATTTCATATTTTTTAGAAATGTATTTTCACTGGGTGCAAGGATGTAGACTAGCTTGTTTTTCATTTTACTGAAACATTTTAAAAAGGTCATTTCTTACCATCTTGCCTAAACTTTTCCAAAAAAAAATATTTTATCAACTCTCAGTATAAAATGATGCTTTTATTTCGTTCAACTTTGTTGAAGAAAGAATATTGGGACTTGTTTATTTCTATGTTAATTGTTCTTCTGGAAATGGTGTGCTGATATTGTCAACAAATTTATTAAAATTTAGCATAACTTTTACATTTGTTTCTGAACTTCTTCTTCCATGTCTTCTTCCACTTGAATATGACCTTACAACTTTGCCAACTGGTTATGCATTTTCTATAAGACACCATGTCTATTCTGTTCATGATTTGTATGTGGCTTTTTAAAATTTTTGCCATTAATTTATGCAATGTCCATTCACATATCTGGTAAAATTTTGCTGTTTCCTACTGATTATTGTTGTCCCCAGTTCTGGAAAGCAACTTAAAAATAGTGTTTCACCTTCACTCCTGACTAAGGTTGGTTTTAGATATTTGACAGAAAGGGTTTACAGTTGCCCTAACTCATAGGGTAAAATAGCACTATCCCTTAGGAGTAAATTTCATATATATATATATATATATATATATATATATATATATATATATATATATATATATATATATATAGACTATTTATATATATAGACTATTGTTTATTTCTTGAAGTTTTAAATGAATTTTATGATTATGAAAATTTCTTTCTCATCCTTCACTCATTTAATGGCAAAGAAAGGATCTTCAAGTTACACCAACCAATGGCCTGAGAGTGCAGAACACACCCCTATATGGCACACACAAGCTAGTCAAGAAGTGCCCATTTGTGCAATAGCGGCGCCCAACCTAGGTGGGTAATCAACATATGGCTAATTGGCTATGAGATCTACTCAAAGGCAGGGAACCCCTGACGGGTAAGGGGACCCAAGACAACCCTGAATGGGGACCAAGAACCCCATCTCCGTGGGGAAGTACTCACTAACCATAGGTCCTCAAAAAGGCTACACCTGCCAAATGCTCACCAACCTAGCAATATTTGTCTCAATTGACCAATAATAATCTCACTCTCCACTGGATACTCTGATTGTATCTTTCAGAAGGCAACAAGAACTGGGGACAACCGAACTCTATCAAAGGGACCTGATTTGATGGAGGACACCCAAGCAGGAGACAATCCATGTAGAGCCCTAACACAACCTCTAAGGAATTGGGATTAAAAAAAAGAAAGGGGATGTGACATTTTTGTACTAAGAACAATTGAAGTATGGGTCATTGTGCAGACCTACATTAAGAAATGGGTCATGACCTAATAAGGGTAGCACACAAGGAAACTTGGCAAAGATCGTGTGTTTTAATTCTTCTTGTACCTATATCTGTCCTCATGAGAAACATGCTTTCCCTCTGGAGAGCAAGAGAAGCTCTGCAATCACACTTTATCCCTGTCTTCTGGAGAAAATCTCCAGGAGAAGATGAGAGGGACCTTCCCACTTCTCTATCCAATTGACAGGGTTCTGTATTTGCCAGTAGCATATTTTGAAAGCCATAGATTTTTTTGTTGGTAGATTGATATTGAATATCTCACAGAAAATATGCCCTCTAGAATCTATTCTATCTACAGTTTGTAATGTATTTACTTTCTTTTTTACCTTAGAATACTTTTTAAAAATTAATATATTTTTATGAATAAGTATACATTGTATGAGCAAATCTTGTGAATGTGTCCCTGTTTCTTTCCTCTCTGTCTCCTACCCACTGGGGTCCTAGTGTGCATACTGGATCTGTCCATAGGTTAGGGGGTATGAACTGCACCAGAGGTAGCCAGTTTTTCTTTTCTTTTTTTCCTTCCACCTTGTGTATTGTTGCTGAGGAAGGCAATGACTCTGGATAATCTCCCCCACCATGGTTCTTACAATCTTTCTGCCCCCTCTTCCGCTCAGTTCCCTGAGTCATAGTGGATGGGTTTGAGTTAGCTTTGCTGTGGAGATCTTAAGTATCTCTGGATCTTTGCCCTGGGTTGTGATGGGTATCATTGGTGTCTGTCTCCATTGACATTTCATGGGTTATCAGCCTTGCTGTGGTGATTGGTCTCCTGTTTGTCTGGTCACTTTCTTGTAGGTTTCATTTGGGCCCTGTGTGTTAGGCCAGGTGTGTTTTGTTTCTTGACAGGATGTAAGCCATCATTGAATGTTTTGTTGGTGTAAATGGGTTGTCCCTGGCTCTCTCAATACCTTCTGAAAAATACAAACAGGATCTCCATCAGAGAATGATATCAACATGGGTTCAATGAGACAACATTGCTATTTTGCCTAGCTCCTAACAGGTGTAGCCTCTCTGTAGCTCTCTGGTAGTGGAAATTACTCCTTGGAGCCTGAGATCTTAGTCCCCAGATGATTATGCCATAGATCCCAGTTCCAGTTAAGGGTTCCTTGTCCCTAAGCGGGACTCTTAGCCAATCAGTAAGCCATGGATTACCCTCCTTGATTTAGTGCTACTATTGCACAGATGAGCACTTCTTGACTTTCTGGTCTCTCCCATATAGCCTTGTGTTCAACATTCTTGTGACAACTGTCTATATTGCATATCAGTGTTCTCTGCTTTCTCCAAATATCATTGATCAATTTCCCCTGGGAGCTCATGCAACACCTTCCAGTGCTACACATGCTACCATCTGGTAGCTGGTTAACATTCTGGACCTAGCAGGATCGCTTGGTGTTTGTTTGATGACACTGGGAATTTTTCAGCAATGTGATCTTACCTTAGGCCTGGGGCAGGTATTCAAGTGCTTTTTTTTTTCTTTTACCAAAATCTGGCATGTTCTGGGGCCCTCCTCTGTCTCTGTGATAAACAGCTCAGTTTGGGAAGGAACCAATGACTGGGACAGAGAGTTGCAAGCCTGAGCACTCATTCTTGAGGTTAGGCTTCCTCCCATTCTATTCAATGCCCCTCATACCAGGTGGTGCCCACAGCTTCCTCAGGAGCTTACTATATGAAATCTAGAGTTTATGGTGTTTCATTAGTAATTTATTTTATTGCATGAGTCCCCCAGCCTACCATTCATCTCCCCCCATTCTTCCCATCTCCTTTTAGAGTCCCTTCGTTCACTGACAGGTTTTCTTACTGTTCAGGCTTAACCAGGATAGGAACCACTTATGAGGGAGAATATGTGGCACTTGGCTCTCTGCTCATGTGTGTAGTGGCTAAGAATGATCTGCTCCAAATCATCCACTTTTCTTTCATTGTCATTATGTAATATTTCCTTTCAGCTATGCAGAATCCCACAAATACATTTGGAGATTATTTTTTTCTGTTTGCAAAGAATGATGCTTATATTTTTATTGGTATTGCATTCAATCTGTTTATAGGATTTGGAAGTAGTATAGACTAGCATGGTCTTGTAATGGTTGTCTAAAACTCCATATTTAGTCAAAGATTCAAAGGAAACCCAAGAAAACACATGGCCCATAATGTGTTCATCCTCCATCTCCTCTAAGCTCTGTTTTCTTCACCCATTCAGGATGTCACTCTCCCAACACCCCTTCCCCATACTGAGGAATCCATTATGTCTCTTTGTGGAGTTACCATCACATGGCTGTAACAAAACACACAACCTGAAGCAGCTTGCGAAATAAAAGAGTTTCATTCTCCCTTCTAGGGAAATTTCATCTTGGAGTGGTAGAGCAGAGGCTGGGAATCACATCTTGTCACGAGAGAGAGGAGGCTCTGGCATGGAAGAGCCTAGAATGCCCCAAGGACTTCTTCCTGGAACACATCTCTTCCAGCAGGCTTCCATCTCCCTGTTGCCAACAGTGTGGGGAAATGATCATGAAACAATCACACTCCCATGAGGCTATGGGGTACATTGAAACTGTCACATTCTCATTCAAGGAAAACAGTTTTATTCTGTTCTCTTATTCAATTTTCAGAAAATTGATTCTGCCCTGTCTGTTGTTGATGGTGGCAGGGAAGTCTCAAGTTAATGATTTGAAACCACTTAGGGAAATTATAAAGGCTTTATTTATGCAACTAACAACAGGCAAACTTTTGAATGTGAAACTATATTTATGCTCATTACAATGATTATTTTCACATTCAAAAGTTTGCTTCTATGTAAGTGAAACAATTTATAATTTGTTACTTTATAGCATATGAATAGTTTTCAGAAACTTTCAAAATATAGTCTTGTAAAAAGAGATTTTATTATTTAGTGATGTATTTGTTACTTTAATGATCCATAATTTTGACCTAATAGGTAATACAATATAAATGTCTATTGATCCACACTGTCATGGCTCCCAGTACACTTATAATTATGTTTTTACATGCTCTTATTGATTCTTTGAGAGCTAGAGGGAAAATTAAATCAATTATAATATCACTTACCATTTGTGCACAAAGTTTTTTTGCTGTTAAATAATATTGACTTCATTTTTATAGAGCATATCTTCTTAGTCTGATTTTATCATTCATATTCATTTCAATAAAATGAAAAGCAATGATAAAGGAAAGTTTACTAGAAAAAGTAAACAGACATTTGACAAACATGTTACCAAAGTTAAATATAAAGCTCATGTTACAGAGTAAGGCATTTCTGTATCATTGTTTGATTTTAAAGCTTGGGTTATATACCATCAAATTTACAAAAAAAATATTATTTTCTCATATATTTTAATTGTAAAATTTAAGAAACAAAACAACTTTAGGGTTTAAATTTCCATAAGAGGATATTAGTACATAATGTGTCTAGCAAAGTTAAAAGGTGTTTTGATAGAACCCACCTGGAGCAGGAAATTAACAGCAGAGACTATAAGGAGACTATAGTAGACTTCACATTGCCCAGATATTTAAACACATAATTACATAAAGCTAATAGAATTATTCCTTCCAGATTTTTCTCAATTCACACCAACATTGTTTTTCCCCCAGTATTACTAAAAATACTAAATGCTCATTTTACTAGTGATAGTAAGAAGAAAAAAAATTGCTGTACTTAGTCCTAAAGACTCTGTGAAACAGGGGAAACAGAAGCAAATACTGATTAATAAGATTCCTATAGTTACAGACACAGAGGAGTAAACTTAATACTCCTAGAGCCCAGTGATGGAAAACCATCCATAGATCTTACATTTTCACTCATCAACATGAGTGAAACTCAGTAGAAGTCAGGCACAACGTTCGTGACCTCATAAGAAAAATAGATTTTGAACTTAAACTTTACACTAAATTTGATATCTTCCCTCTATTTTTTCCAGGCTGCTAAGTCAGAAAGAAATCACTCCATTTCCTCCCTTTTCTTCAACAATCTAATAATAATAGCATTGTATTTTAAGTTGATTAAAAATAAATTTTGATAAGTAGATTAAAATCTTGGAATGGTATCAGATCTTTGGCAAGCATAAGTCACTGTAGGTTTAACATATGTATATGTTCAACTGAACAATCATAAAGTCTTAATTTTTTGTATTTCCTTTAGTTGTAAAACTTTTATCAAAGAATACACATGATCACCTTTTATAGATTCATGATTTATTAGAATACAAAGACTCATGTAGCCTCCATCCATATTTGTTGATGCACATTGCATGAATTCTAAACACCACTGCTCCTTTCCATTGAAGGTAGCTATGGATTTGTCCTTTACTTTTATTTTCACTATTTAAAACTTGATATCTTCATGTTTTAGCAGGAATTGTTTATGATTTAATATTAAATTTACAAAGTCTACATATTCAAGGGATACAATATTGTGATGTTTTATACATGAATATTGCTTGATGAACACAACAAATTAAGATCCACATCAATCTCCACCCACATGTTAACTCAGGTCAGTAGACCTTGCCCATC
>PVHP010018149.1:0-33479 GCA_004024765.1 Zapus hudsonius | reverse complement strand
TGTAAAGCCAACATCACATTTGCTAGGCTATGACTCCCCAGAGCTAGAGCACACAGTGCAGCTCAGGTGTGGGATGGACAGCTCTCTTCCTGTCTTAAAGCACACCTAGAGTGGCAGCTCATGCCTGGAAGAACTAAGTCTCCTCTGGAGAGATAAACCCATACCTGCAGTCACAACTCCCTCCCTGTAATTACAAATACTTCCATATCTGAGTCCTTCTCAGTGTCCAAGTAAAGCACACCCAGAGACCAGCTCCTGGGGAGACCAACAGCAGAAGGTGTGGTCAGACTAGGGCAGTCCTGGGCAAGGATTAACAATAAAGCACGCTGATAAGGAAAAGGACAGCAGCAGACGCTGTTTCCTGGTTCCTACCAACCTGGGTAAACAAAGAGTCAGTCTCATGTGTTACCAGAGTTAGGGTCAGAGCCTGTGCCCTGGCAGCCCCAACATACTAGGTCCTCAAGAAGCCGGTTCAAAGAGCCAAATTAAGAGAGAAAAGAAAAAGGAAAAAGGAATGTGGCCATATTTGGAAGAGAGATTAAAAGATCCAGTGATACCTGCCCGTCAAGTTCATCCTTGGAGTTCTAACCAGGTTTAGGCTTAAGTAGAGTCCAAAGGTATGGGCAGTTAAGCAGTCCTGGTCAAGGTGTGGTACTGCCCATCACTGTCTAGGAACCAGTCTCTCCTGTAAGGTGGTCTAACAAGCTGCCAACACAGAGTTAAAACCCTTTTTAAGGAGACAGGATTCCCGTCAGACCACAGGCTTTGGTTTTTTCTTTCTCACAGCATGAGATTCCTTGGAAATTTTGAATTTCTTGAGGTTCATGGTTTCAATAGTTCAACAGCCACAGGAAATGGCACAAGGTCTCTAGAATATCTTCCTTTCTGCCAGGCCGGTACACGTATGTGCACAAAGGCAGTTCACAGAGTTCTAAAAATCTCCAAGAGGAAATCCAAGGCAACATCATTAACTAAACTTCATAGGGTTATTGTTTTTTCCTTTTTTTTTTTTTTTTTAAGTTTTTCGAGGTAGGATCTCGCTCTAGCTCAGGCTAGCCTGGAATTTACTATGTAGTCTCAGGATGTCCTCAAACTCACAGCAATCCTCCTACATCTGGGATTAAAGGTATGCGCTACCATGCCCAGCTAGGTTTTTAAATTGTGTGTGTGTGTGTGTGTGTGTGTACACTGCAAACAAACTCCAGATGCAGGCACCAATTTGTGCCCAGCTTTATGTGGGCACTGGAGAATCAATCCAGGGCAGTGGGTTTTGCAAACAAATGTCTTTAGCTGCTGTGCTATCTCCCAAGCCCCAATGGTTTATTTTTTAAAATGGTCTATTCGGCAGACCCAGTGTCTTTTTACTCACTCTGTCGAAGCAGCCATCCACTCTTCACAAACGCCATCTCTCCCACTGCAGAAGAAATAGGCAGGTTCAGAATTATACCCCAGAAAAAAAAAGGCTCATCAGCAGGCCTCCCACTCCTTGCTGCCATGCCTTCCTTGCCATGATGGGAAGAATCCCTAGAAGTGTAAGCCAAAACAAAGCCTTCCTGCTTCTTGTCAAAGTATGTATATCAGAGATAAAACAGGCACTTAGGGTGACCTACGGTCAGTTCCCAAAAACATAAACACACACAAAATCAACAAGAAACACACCTGACCAATAGCAATTTCATCTCATCTAGGAAAAAAAAATGTAAGCACTGTATCCAAACAGCAGCTTAGAAAGGTGAATAGTGGTCACTAGTGAAGGAAAAATGAGTGGGAGGCAAGAGACTGATGCATGTGCCACTTTGTGCATCTGAATTTACACGGGTTCTGGGAAATCAAACCCAGGTCACTAGGCTTTCGCAAGTGCCTTTAGCTGCTGAGTCATCTCTCCAGCCCATAATCCTCTTGGTTTATGTCTTTCTTTTGTCCTATGACTATAAAAAGCTCAGTTCATGCTTCCATGTTAGAATATGATATTCAGGGAAACCTGAATTCATGTCCCTGAGCCACAGTCACTCATATTTGGCTCAGAATAAACTATCTCTTATTTCCTTTGATCTGATATCTGTGTTGATAACAATAATTTAAATTACCTTTAAGTATATCAAAACAAAAACCCAACTCACTTGTACCTTCCAACAGTTCTTTTTCAAATTAATTGGTTGACTGATTAATTTGCATGTGTGTATGGGCATGCCAGGATCTCTTGCTACTGCAATCAAATGTCAGATGCATGAGCCACTTTTTACATCTGGCTTTTATGTGGATGTTGGGGAATTAAGCCTGAGCTAATAAGCTCTGCTTAACTACTGAGCCATCTCCCCAGTACCCCAAAAGGTCTTTTTGTCTGTAAACGAGAATGAAGAACTTTAAACACTTTTTCTAGGACCTAGGAGTCAGATTTTGATGGCGCTTTTTTTTTTTTTTTTTTTTTGGTTTTTCAAGGTAGGGTCTCGCTCTAGCCCAGGCTGACCTGGAATTCACTATGTAGTCGACTCGAACTCACAGCGATCCTCCTACATCTGCCTCCCAAGTGCTGGGACTAAAGGCATGCACCATCACACTCAGCAGTTTTTAAAATTTCATAAAGCCAATGTTTATGAGTACAGATTTTGGAATCAAAAGCTGTACTCAATTCTGACTCAATTAGTCACCTTGGAAAAATTAACTTTTCTAAGCCTTAATTTTTTGTTCTGTAAAATGAGAACATACTGCCTACTTGACAAGATTTTGGAAAATTAAGCAAAATAACACATAAGCATTAGATATGGTCCCTGAGTGAAAAAACCTCAATCTAAGGTAACTGTTTCAAGTTAAAATTTGAACACACTATATTACTTTCTCACTGCTGTGACCAGATACCTGACAGGAAGCAACTTAGGGAAGGAAGGGTTTGTTTCAGCTTATAGTTTGAGGGTAAGGTCCACCATGGCAGAGAAGGTACTGAAGTTGGTCACGTTGTGTCCACAGTGAGGAAGCAGATAGTGATTAATGCTCCTGTTCAGCTTGCTCTCTCCTTATTCAGTCTTGGGACCCAGCCTAAGAGATGGTGCTGCCCACATTTGGGGGAGATCCCCCCACCTCAATTAACCAAATCCAGAAAATCCCTCACAGACATTCTCAGAGATGTTTCCATAAAGGTTCTAGATCCCCTCATATTGACAACCAAAGATTAACCATCCCATCTACCATGGTGTTGCAGTCAACTCCACACTGTTAGACGAACTCCCAACCAAAAGCAGCTTATAGAACAGGGGAAACACTATCAATGGTGGAAGAAGTTGGCTCATTTCCACAGATCCAGGCATAGAGACATCACCAATAACCAGCACCACAAAACAGCCAAAGGTCTAACTTCTCTCTACACACCTTAGGGCTGAACTTCATGATCCCCCCACACACACACACACACTCATACCTTCTCCCCAGTAAGGCTTCACCCACTGGAGACTCAAGATTCAAGCCTAAGTCTATGGGCCGTACATTCAAACCACCAGGCATGAGGTGAAAGGTGAATAGGTACTAGGTGGGAGAGAGAGATTCCAGGGGCATCAAGATTAGCATTGGAAAGAAGCCAGCTGGCAAATGACTGGAAACTTTTCCTAAGTAGGACTACACACAGCAGAACAGCATGGGCAAGAAAATCCCTGCATCTCAGAATGGGAAGAAGGCAGATATGTAAATTACTTATAAAGGACAGGATGTTTTTGAGTCTCGGTCCTTGTCTCAGCTGTTGAGCCCACCTCTACCATTGGGAATGTCTTTCTCTCTCAATAAACTGTCTCTATTTCTAGCACTAGCCATGTATCATCCCCTAGTGGAATTCATCCCCTAGTGGAATTCCTTGTCCTAAAACACAAGATCCTGGAGATCTCCGTGGGTGCATTCTAGACTTGGATCCATGTGTGTAAGGGGTGAGAGGGAGTTACTCTTAGAATGCACTTGAAGAGAAATACTTTTGTTTGCCTTGACCTACTAAACTTCATAGCATTCCACAGTCTATGTCACGAGAACAGGACCAGACAGAGTCCAAGTGTGGGAAAAATTTTAACAGTCCATTTCCAATGTAGAAGTGCCTTAGACAAGACTTGAGTTTAGATACAGCTAAGACCTAATGTTCTTTAGAATGTGGAAGCAAAGACAAGTCAAGCCAAAGAAAGAAAGTGAAGACTCAGGGAGAGTACTTGCATCAGAAACAAAGACTACTCCTCCCTGAGTGCGCAGCCAATGAGGGAAAGAAGGGATTTGCGCTCAGGAATTATAAAAACCTGCTGTCAGTGTTCAGGAGGTGCACCCGCCATTTATTTGGGTTGGTGCCTGACTCTGCAGATGGAAAATAGAAACTGTCTTGTTTTTGCTACTCAGAGTCTCTTGTTGATGGTCTGGTTTTCCACACAAGTCTCAGTTTGCACAATGAAACTTAGTACAACAGCCGCATACTTCCACCACGAGGAGCCTGAAGATGTAAACCCTTCAATACAGCTGATTTTTAAATTTTGAATTCAAATCATTTAAGAAGCATTAATCTTACAGGTAAAAAGTAAATACTTCCTTGCTTTTGGAGGATGAGACCTGTGGGCCTGAAGCCAATGACTTTAGAGAAGGAAAGAAGTGTCTGTAAAGTCAGTTTTCTTCCGAGTGACAAGACACACCTAGTTACCTCATGGGTTATTGTGAGGATTAAATGAAATGTGTCCAAAGAGCCTACAGTAGACACTCCAAAAGGTAAGTCTGCTATAAGCTTATTCCTGTCTTGTTCTAAGAGCTGGGACCCAGGGTTCTCGCTGGGTCACCCTCAGAGCTCCACTCTTCTAACTGGCACTTAAACTCGCTTTAGCAGTAAAAGCTGCTAGCTGCTTCTTTGTGGAAGAAACAGCTCTATTCGTCTAGGAGAGCAATAGAGTCCAAGAGAGCAGGAGCTAGAGAGTTGAGAGGCCCATCAGCATACAGGTCAGTTCACATGTGGTTGACATTTCCAGCTGGTACTGCTTCCTAGAAACAGGGCCAACAGGAGCATCCATACAGGGGCAGACAGGCCAAAAAGACAGCTGATCAGCTTGGGGAACTACCAAAACACAACTGGGTCAACTAGTCCCCTTTCTTGCTATTTATTTTTTGAGTGTATGTGTGGTGTGTCTGTTTGCATCCATGTTGGAATGCGTGTGCATGGATAGGATTGCTGAGCCTAGAGCTCACAGATTCAGCTAGGCTAGCTGTGGGGGTGTGAATGTAATGTCCCCATAGCCTCAGGTATTTTTGATTAAGGGTAGCATTGGGGAGGTGGGGACAGACCTGGGGTGGAGTCCAGCCCTAAAATGTGTTCCGATGCAGCCTCAACTCTAGCTACCCTCATTTCTCTCTCTGCTATGGCTGTATGAAGTGAGCCAGCTCCTAAGCCTGAAATAACCCCTTTCTTCCCATCATTCTGGTCGGGTGTTAGTCCTAACTGCAGCAGGAGCTAAGGACTGAGCCTCAGGATTTCCTGTCTCCACCTCTCCAGGATCACAGGCTCCTGCCACCATGCCTATTATTTTATGTGCATGCTAGAAACTTGAATTCAGTTCTCATACTTGCACAGCAGGTCCATTAGCCACCGAGCCATCGCCCCAGCACATTTTAAACAGTTTGCTTTTGGCAGTCTTTGGTAGACAGTGACACCAATAATTTAATTCTCTGACATCCAGCAGCACATACAAAAAGCTGGGAAAAGAAGTCATATATGAATATAAGCTAAAAGTATAACAAGGCTTTCAGGAATCATGCTGAAGTCCATCTTCCAAGGAAAAATATTACTAAACGTCTTTGTTTCCTCTTCCCATGTAATCTTCTGGCTGGAGATGAAACACAGCTTGCTCAGGTAAAACCTGCTGCCGTCTCAGATCATTGGCCCTCTGAATAAAGAGAAACTTAAAGATTTAATTCCTGTGTTTGTTTATTGGCCTGTGTGGTGACTAGCATTTGTAATCCCAGCACACAGGAGGCAGAGGCAGGAGTATCAACAGTTAAGAGACCAGCCTGGACTACAAATGAGCAAACACCACAAAGGGGAGGGGAAGCATGCCTGGTCCTGAAGACCTAGTCAAAACCCTAGAGTGGGGAGGTCATGAGCCCTAGGGGAGGAACACCAGCTGCTGTTTGGCTGAACTCTCATACAAGCACTTTTTTTTTAATGAGCATACCCACATGGTAATGTTATTCTCACTCTGGTCTAGAGAAGCTCCTCTTTTTCACATGGTGGTGACCACTGGGATAACACAAAAGACACCACAGTGCTGAGAAGTGACAGTGGAGTGTTCAGCACTAGGACATCTCTATCACACTTCCTGAGGCTCAGGGTCTATTGTGGAAGAGGTGGTGGAAAGATTGTAAGAGCCAAAGGAAGGGGAGGTAGGACTGCTTACAACGCAAACTTCCAGACACAAAATGGGCTAGATATTCATGACTTTGCAGTGCCTGATAATACCTTACACATAATGGAGGAAAAGATGACGACACCGAAACAAAACAGAGACTAACTGAGAGGGAAGAGATATGGGAGAGGGTGGGGAGGGAATCATAATGGCTTATGATCTTTGATTATGGAAGCTATCAATAAAAAATTTAAAAAAAAACTTAGCTGATTTAGAAAAAAGTGGAAGGGGTGGCAGTTGTTTTTTTCTGCATCAATGATGTACACATTTCATAAATTTGTCCTTGAGATTATCAGAAGATGTACTTATAAAATGTGCTGATACCCTTAAAATATAATGCTAATTAAAAACACATCCTCACAGGTTGGGGAGATGGTGCAGTGGTTAGGGTGTTTTGGGGGTTTTTGTTTGTTTTGTTTTTGCAAAGCTACCTAGCCAGATTTTCATTCCCCAATAGCCCCATAAAGCCAGATGCACAAAGTAGCACATGCATCTGGAGTTCCTTTGCAACAGCAAAAGGCTCTGGCGAGCCCATAATCATTCAGATAAATAAAAACATTCACAATAAAACTCCTGGATGGCATATGCCTTTAATCCCAGCACTCAGGAGGCAGAGAAAGGAGGATTGCTGTGAGCTCAAGGCCAGCCTGAAACTAGAGTTAGTTTGGGCTAGAGGAAGACCCTACCTCAAATAATAAAATAAGATAAAATAAAATAAAACAAAACTACTCTCATGTTCTCATTATTTTCTGCAGCAAAGTTCAATAAGCAATTTATTGAACACCTGTCTGCCAGGAAGATTCTACAACAATGAATGTGACGTCTCTGCCACGCTGAGTAAACACCACAGACACTAACCTGCCTGGTCAGAGGGTCATGTCCTAAACCCTCTGACCCATTGCTAGCCTCTTGACCACCCAGGGTTGGAGACTTCTGGGCTCAGGAGACACTCTCAAGCAGCCCAAGGAAGGGACCTGTGGCAACAGTTATTCCCCGGCACATGCTGACTCTTAAGGAGGCAGGCCCGAGAACACAGATGTGCCTGTGCATACATGTCATGGTCACGGATTTGAACAACAAACACTGAGTGCCTTAAGTAAACAGGCAGTTAACAATCCCAGCTCCAGCCCTGTCTGCCCGAGTGACTTTGGGGAAGCCGCTTCCTGCATGGACACTGGTTCCTTAAAGGCTACGGGAGACCAGCCCCCTCCCTTTCCTAGACAAATGGGAGAAAAAAAAGAAAAGACGGGAGGGAAGGAGGGAGGCAGGGGGGAGAGGGAACGAAATAGGCAACAAAGAATAAAGATCCTTTGGGAAAAGCAGTGCGTTTTGAATTAATGATGTCTTCCAATCTGCTGACGATTCGCCCCATCCCTTTCCTCCACCTACTCGGAAATCCTGGAAATTTACTCTCCACTCGAGAATGAAGCCTCTTTGTAAACTGATCTAAATCCGAGACTCAGACACAACCCATGCTTACCCTAAATCAAAATCCCTTAATCTAGCCTGGTAACCCCCAACAGACAGCGCCGGAGCGCGCATGCGCCGGGAGCCCGCGGGGAGCCGGACGGCGCGCAGGCCCCAGGCCCGGGGTCCCCGGGATTCCCGGAGGCGCGAAGGGACGCGCGGGGCGGGCCGGTGTCCGGGGCCCGGGGAAGGGAAGAGACGCGCCGCGGAGGGCGCGGCCGGAGAGATGGGGAGCCCCGGGAGGATCAGGGCCGAGGTCCCGGGAGCGGGGGAAGGGGTCGGCCGCGGGCTGGGGTCGGCCGCGGCGTGGGCGTGGGCGTGGGTGCGGTCACCTGTGGACGCTCGGGCCGCCGGGCAGGAAACGATGGGAACGCGCAAGGTCGCCCCAGCTGGCCGGTGACGGACTAACGGCCTCGCGTCCCGGGCGTGCGTCACCGCCTCGCACGCATGCGCGGATCGTCTGGGGGCGGGGTCTGCGGCCGTCAATTATCGGGACGCAGGGGCGGGGCGGGGCGGGGTCTGCGGCCGTCAATCATCGGGATGCAGAGTCGGAACGCAGGGGGTGGGGCGGGGTCTGCGGCCGTCAATCATCGGGACGCTGCGCCTGGCGGGGCGCTGGGATGGATTGTGCCCCGGGGCTGCTGTAGAGGCTCCGAGCACCCGGGTCTCTCTAAGGAAGGGGCCGAGATCCGTGAGAGCGAGATCCCTGTGCGAGGATGCGCTCAAAACCGAAAGAACGGGAATGGAGGTGTCAGCGAACCGGGGGGGGGGGGGGGGGAATTAGGGCCGTGCTTTGCGATGCACACCCTTAATCACTGGGAGGCAGAAGTGGGAGGATCGCCGTGAGTTCGAGGTCACCCTGAGACTACAAAGTGAATTCCAGGTCGGCCTGGGTTAGAGCGGAAAATAATTTCTTAATTAATTAAAAATTAGGGTTGACATGGACCATTCCAACAATCCCACTGAGGAGGGCCATCAGTGGATTGGGGACAGGGAGGAGGGAAATGGAGATACAAACACAAGACTTGTTCATACAGTGTTTCTAATTAATAATAAATAATTTTTTAAGTTAGGGGTGGGACTGGAGAGATGGCTCAGCGGTTAAGGAGGTTGACTGCAAAGCCTAACAATCCAGGTTCGATTCCCCAGTACCCACATAAAGCCAGATGCACAAAGTGGCACGTGTTATCTGGAGTTCGTTTGCAGTGGCTAGAGGCCCTGGCAAGTCCATTTTTCTCTCTTTCTCTCCTTGAAAATAAATACAAAATCTTTTTTTAATTATGGATCAAAATGGGAGTCATTATGATAGACACTAATGAAAAAACTACTTTGAGATTTCATTTCACTCTGGTCAACACTATGGTAGACTTAAACTCACCCACCATGGCTCAGGGAATTTTGTGGAAGAGGGAGGTAGACAGATTGCAAAAGTCATGGTGGGGGGGAATACCCAGAGGCATTACCTCCTACCCAGTGACTGCTGCTGGCACAACTCAACCCCCTCAACCCCATAGTGCATACCAGCAATCCCACCGAGGAGGAATGGGAATGGGGAATGGGAGTGGAATGGGGGCAAGGAGGAGGGAAATGGTGGTACCAACACATGACTTGTTCATACAAAGTTTCTGCTTAATAAATAATAATAATGATGAATAATAAGAAAACAAATAGAGACCCTGTTCACTGTTAGTAAGGGTATAAACTGCTGCAGGCATTATGGAAATCAGTGTGGAGGTTTCTGAAAAAGCCAAAATGGAATTATGAAATGGTCCAGCTATACTACTCCTGGACATGTACCCTAAGGACTCTGTGCTTGCTATAGATATACTTACATTCTTATACTTACTGCTGCTCTATTCACAGCAGCTAGGAAATGGAATCCGCCTAGATGTCCAGAAACTGATGAATAGATCAAGAAGTTGTGGTGGAGTTTTTTTATTGCAATAAAAATGAAATTTTCAGGAAAATGGACAGATCTAGAAAATGTTATACTAAGTGAGATAACCCAAGCCCAGAAACACAAACACTTTCTCTCACATGTGGATCCTAGCTCAGAATTTTTAGATTCATATGTGACTTGACGTTAGAGTAAGTCAAGGCAGGAAGCTAGGAAAGGGGGGAGGGTTAAGGGAAAGAATAGTAGATAGGAAAGTAGAGAAGTAGACTCCTGGTGGTGGAAAGATTTAAGTAGTCATAGGAGAAAGGGATGGCATAGAGGAGGGATGGAGGCAGGCTCACCAAAACTAAAGTCTTTTGAGGAAAGAGAATTTAATTTAAAAAAAGAAAGAAAGAAAGAGCCGGATGGCACAAGCCTTTAATCCCAGCACTCCAGGAGGCAGAGGTAGAAGAATTGAGATGAGTTCTAGCCCACCCTGAGACTACAAAGTGATGACCCTACCTCGGGGGAGGTCAGAGCCTTAGGAGTAGATCTACTACTGTTGTCTTGATAAATGGACATACATTTAAACTTTTCCCATATACTTAATGTTTATACCATAGACTCTGAAGCCTTGCTCCAAGAAGCTTCTTTTTGCAATGGGTGATGCAGTCTCATAACTGGCTGAAGTGTTGAGAATCAGTGACTGTTGAGTGTTAAATGGGACATCTATATCACACCCCCTCCAAGGCTCCAAGAATGCTGCAGAAGCAGGCAGAAAGATTGTAAGAACAGGAGGGTGGGGAGGAGTGCTATGAAACTCTAGCTTTCGGACATGACGTAGCCGTTCTGATCATGAATGGAAAGCAGCTGGGATAGCACAAAGGAGGGACATGAAAGTGGGAGGGGGACTTGTTGAGAAAAAGGGGGTCAGCAGGAGTGGAAGACAGGTAGGAGGATGTGATGGTTAGGTTTTGTTGTCAACTTGATCTTTTTAATTATCTTGGGAAGGTCTCTGAGGATGTTCACAGGAAGACAGCCTTTCAGTAGGGGGCAGGATGTAAGGAAACTCAAAGGAGCTAGAAGTAAACATCCTTTCCTGTGTGGGCAGTGCAGGAAGGAAATTCCAGAGACTCAGGAAGCCATTAAGTCTGGGATAAAATTGCAAGACCCCACCCTAGGGCTATATAAAGGTGAAAGAATTCTCTCCTTGCCCTCCTGTGTGTTTGATGTTCTGTGTATATGGTGTTGGTGATGGGTTTTTCTCTCTGCTCCAACCTGTGAAAGAGGGCCAGCCTCTTTCACTGTTAAAGAACTTCCCCTCAATCTGTAGTTTCAATAAATGCTTTCCTCCCTCAAATTGTGCCTGGTTTGAAGATTCATCCCAGCAGTGTGTAGCTGACTATGACAGAGGGTAATAGGAAGTGGGTGTGATTGTACTAAATTGTATGCACATATATAATTGTCAAAAATGTTCAATTTCACAACAAGATAAAGCTCAACTCATGCACTTGTGTCTTTAAGCCAGTAAATCAACTCTGAGGTAACTATCCCATGAAAATAGAAACTCCAGCCCCAAATGGACTATAAGAATGTATGTCCATAGTGTTCATAAGCAACGGAAATCAACACAAGTAATGAGGTTGGAGAGATGGCTCTGAGGGTATGTGATAGTTTGAATAGATGTCCCCCAATAGAATTTATTATAATTGTGTTTATTATAATTGTGAATTGTCTTCAGCCAGCAAGTGTCACTTTGGCCTGGCCTCCTGGGGTCTTGCCCTGAGGTATTTCTAAATTGGATGCAAAATTCTAGGGATACGTATGCAAAACAGCATCCAGAACCCAAGCCTGGCAGTCCTGCTGTTTTTATGAATTACAGAGTTACAGTGTGCTTGCTTGCTTCTGGAGATGCTGTCTCTGTCTCTGCTTGGATCTGTGAAAGGGGGCCAGCCTTTTTTCTTAACTTCCCCTGGATCTGTTACTTCAATAAATACTTTCCACCCCAGAATTGTGCCTGGTGTGGAGATTCATCCCAGTGGCATGTGGCTGACTACAGCAGGGTAAGAGCACTTGCTATGCAAGCACAAGGAACCGAGATCAATCCTCAGTACACACAGTAAAAAGTGAATTGAGGGCTGGTCCAGCAAGCCTGCTGAGGTGGGCCCCCAGTGAATTGGAGACAGGGAGGAGGGAAATGGGGTTACCATCATAAAACTTGCTCATGCAATGTATCTAATTATTGACAGTAAATATGAAAAATTTGAGTTGAGGGCTCAAGAGATGGCTAAGTGGTTAAGACACTTGCCTCCAGTGCCTAAGGCCCCCTGTTCAATTCCCCAGTACCCACATAAGCCAGACCCACAAGGTGGTGACCCTGGTGCTCTATCTATCTATCTATCTATCTATCTATCTATCTATCTCTATCTCTTTGCTTGAAAATGAATAAATAAAATATTTTTTAAAATTGAGTTGAGAGCTGGGCATGATGGCGCATGCCTTTAATCCCAGCACTCGGGAGATAGAGGTAGGAGCATCACTGTGAGTTTGAGACCACCCTGAGACTACATAGTAAATTCCAGGTCAGCCTGGGCTAGAGCAAGACCCTACTTGGAAAAAACAAAGCAAACAAATTTTAAAAAGTGAATTGAGAAAGAGACTTGATGTTGACTTCTGGTCTACACACACACACACACACACACACACACACACACACACACACACACACACACGTGCAAAAAAGAAAATACGCAAACATTGTCTTTTTCTCACCCTGCCCTCCCATCTGCTCAAGTCCCATTCTATCACTGCCTCACCAAAGGTAATTGTTATTAGCTTTTTATATTCTTCAAATATAATACACATGCATTTCAACAATATCCTTTAAAATTTCATGCTTTTCTCCCGTGAATGCTTTACTTTGGAAATTATTCCTACTTGATAAAGGTTCCTAATTTCTTCTTTTTTTTTTAATTTTATAAAATGCAGGCCAGATGTGGTGTTGCACCCCTTTTGTTCCAGCACTTGGGAGGCAGAGGAGACCCTACCTCGAAAAACAAAACAAACAAACAAAAAAGCATTTATTTATGTGTACGAGTGTGTGCAGGCACAGGAGCACCAACTGCAAATGAACTGCAAATGAACACCTGTCTGGCTTTACATGTGTGGAAGGAGAACTAAACCCTGGCAAGTAGGCTTTGCAAGCAAAAAAAGCTCAGCCTTTAAGTGCTGAGCCACCTCCCCAGCCCCCCCCCCCACTTTTTTTAATGAGGTAGGGTCTTGCTCTAGCCCAGGCTGTCTTGGAATACACAATGGAGTCTCAGGGTGCACCTCCACACCCTGCCTCATTTTCTTTTTTTTTCTCTTTTTTAAAATAATTTTAAAAATATTTTATTTATTCATTTTCAGTCAGAGAGATACAGAGAGAGAGAGAGAGAGAGAGAGAGAGAGAGAGAGAGAGAGAGAGAGAGAGAGAGAGAACACCAGAGCCACCACCTTGTGGGTCTGGTTTATGTGGGTCCTGGGGAATTGAACCTGGGGCCTTAGGCACTGGAGACAAGTGCCTTAACCGCTGAGCCATCTCTCCAGCCCTCTTTTCTTTTTGAGTTCCAGGTTTTTTTGTTTTGTTTGTGTTACTGTCTGGATGAAGAGTTTCAATCACTCCTTAGTGACAGACACTAGGGTTGTTATGCCATGCAGGTTGAGAGTGACAACGGGCCAGTGACATGGTCAGTGTTTAAAGAATTCACCAAAAGCAGAGAGTGGTGGTGAACACCTTTAATCCCAGCAGAGGTAGGAGCGTCATGGTGAGTTTGAGGCCGCCCTGGCACTACACAATGAATTCCAGTTCAACCAGAGCTGTAGTGAGACCCTGCCTTGGAAAACAAAACCGAACAAAACAGAATTCAGCAAGACTGAAGAAGGCTGAGTTTGTCACACATTAGTACAGCAGCACAGTGCACAGTAGAGAGAAGCTCTGTGTGCAGAGGTATCCTAAGAGCTGCATTTATGGGGGCAGGAGAGTCTACACAAGCCAGCGTTGTTTTAAGCCTTATCAAGTGGGACACTTATATGGGACTCATATCTGGATATCTAGGCAGACATCTCACATTGTTGAAGAATTAATTTAGTGTGAGTTGTTTCTTCTGTGACTGGCTGTGTAAAGATGTCACAAGTTACTAGGGGTCAGACTCCTGATGGTCTGAATTTGTCTTTTTTACAATAATGCCATAATGGCCCAAGACAGAATATATGTTTACAAGTAGAGAGGGCGAGAGAGAAAGAATGGATACACCAAAACCTCTTGCTGCTGCAAACCAACACTAGACACTTGAACCACTTTGTGCATCTGGCTTTACAAGAGTACTGGAGAATCGAACTCAGGGCATCAGGCTTTGCAAGCAAGCACTTTAACCACTTAACCATCTCCCAGCCCCCCAGGTTTCTTGACCTAATTTTAAATCTATTTACACAGGATTTTGATGTTTTCCTCCGTGCTTAAAGTGTGTCCTTCATTGGTTATTTAAAATTCTGTTCCTGAGAAGAGGGACTAGTTGAAAAGAAGTTCAGTGGAAGAGAAGGTGAAAAGGGGACATAAGAAAATAAAAAGAGAAGATTAAAGTAACATACATGTATGAAAATGGCCAATAAAAATTTATTATCAAGCCGGGCATGGTGGTGCACATCTTTAATTCCAGCACCTGGGAGGCTGAGGTAAGAGGATCACTGTGAATTTGAGGCCAGCCTGGAGTTACAGAGTGAGTTACATGTCAGCCTGGGCTAGAGTGAGACCCTACCTAGAAAAAACAAACAAACAAACAAACAAACAAACAGATTCTATCCATGCAGAATTTGCATCATTTTCATAAATGTTTATTGCTAGGTATATTATTTATAAATGATAAATATATTTAACATATTGCTATGTATTAATAAGCTATAAATGTAAAGTATGAAAATTTATAAACATAACATTATATATCACCTCTTCCATGTCTTATTAGAGGCATGACTATTGATTCTTTTGTCTATCATTTTGATTTTTTTCTTTGTACTTCTTTTAGAGTTTATGTAGTATTTTATTTATTTATTTGAGTTTGAGACAGAGAGAAAGGCACAGACACAAGAGAGAGTGGGGGCATGCCAGGGTTTCCTGCCACTGCAAATGAACTCCACATGCACGGGCCACTTTTGTGTATCTGGCTTTACCTGGGTGCTGGGGAACTGAACCCAGGCCATCAGGCTTTGCAAGCAAATGCCTTTAGCCAATGAACCATCTCTCTAGCACCTTTGTAGGATTTTAAATACTTTAAAAAATACTACTGAATACTTTTAAAACTATTTTTATTTGCAGAGAGAGAGAGAGAATGGGTGCACCAGGGCCTTCAGCTACTGCAAAGGAACTCCAGATGCATGCACCTCTTTGTGCATCTGGCTTTACATGGGTGCTGGGGAATGGAACCCAGGTCATTAGGCTTTACAGGCAAGCACTTTATCCACTGATCCATCTCTCCAGCCCCCTAATAGGATTTTAAATGACCCCGCATAAAGCAGTGGGCAGCCCCATCTGGAACATTACCTACAGTTCCAACCAATGATGGTTTAGTTGGCATCTTTTAGATTTCAGTGGGAGTTAAAACACAGGTTGAGTATCCCTTACAATGCTTGCAACCAAGCAAGGAGCCAAAATCCAAGTACTTTGGATCTTGATTTTTTTTTTTTCAATTTTGGAATGTCTGCCTATACAGAATGTGATAATCCGGGATGTGACTGAAGTGTAAATGAATCATTTGTTTTATATATGTTTTATGCAGACATGCCGAGGACGGCTAAGGACAGGCCTGCAAGCACTGTCTGGTCGGATTATCCTTCCCTGCTCCTGGGCGAACGTGCGGGGACCATTCCTGTTAGAGAGGAGAGCCGCTCTGGGGTTCGAATACTGCCTCTGCTTCTCGGCAGCAGCGGGCCGGGTCGGGTGCTCTTGGAGTCCGGGAGCCTCACGTTCTCCCCGGGAGGGTTCCGAGAGCGCGGAGCATCCCGGCCGGGCCGGGGCAGCGGGTGACCGTGACCTCCGCCGGGAGCCCGCGCGGACTCCCCACCCCGCCCCTCCCTCCTTCCCTTCCCATCCGGGCGCCTGGCCGGGCGTCGGGGGCGCGCGCGCAGCCGCGTCACGTGCCGGGCGCGCGGCGCCTCGGGCGGAAGTGAGGTCGCGGGCTCCGGTGGGTGCGCAGCGCGGCGCGGCGCGGCGCGGCGTCGGTCGGCGGCGGGGAGCGCGGCGCGAGGCGAGCGGCTCGGCCCACCTCCGAGCGTTCTCCGGGTGCCGCCCGTCGCCTCGCCCCCACGCCGAGCCCGCCGGGGCCGGCGCGCGGGTCCCCGAGGGAGGCGCAGGCCGCGGCGCGGCGCGGCGCGGTGAGTCGAGCGGGCGGGCTCCGGGGGGCCGGTCCTCGCGCCCTGCGGCCGGAAGTGCGGTGCTTTGTGCGGCGGGTCCGGGGCGGCGCCAAGGTCGGGCCGGGGGCTGGGGGCGCCGCGCCGCGCCGCTCTGCGCTTTGTCCCGGGGCCCGGGCCGGAGGGCGCGGCGGGCGGGCGGGAGGGCGGGCGCGTCGCGGGGCGCAGGTCGCGGGCCGAGCGCTGCAGAGCCCCGGGACGAGGATGGTGCTTTCTAACCATTTCCGATGGATAACTGCTCGGTGTGCCTACGGAGCCAAAATCCCGTTTGCCTGGCGGAGTCTGAGCATCCTCCACCCCCTGCTGGAACCCGGAGGCTTTTAAGGTCTTCCTTAGGACTTTTCGGGGCGCAGTCTGGCTTAACTGGGAAGCACACTTGGACAGTGCGTCCACGGACAGGGGATTTACTGTCTTTTAAAGGGTGCGCGAATGTGCTCCTCACAATGCACAATGTAGGACTTACTGTTGGAATGTTTGGGTATGGAAGGAAGCTTATAAAATAAAGGGGTGGTGTCGTTTCTGTTCCTTAAACTGTTTTATCCTTTTTAGTATGACATTGCTTTCTCAAGTATGAGAGATTCTAGGTTAAAGGGAAAAAATTAAGTAGGGCTGGGCGTGGTGGCGCACGCCTTCAATCCCAGCAGAGGTAGAGAGGCAGAAGGATCACCGTGAGTTCAAGGCCACCCTGAGACTACATAGTGAATTCCAGGTCAGCCTGGGCTAGAGTGAGACCCTATCTCGAAACACTGGAAAAAAAAAAAAAAGTAGGGCTGGTAATGACCCAGGCTCTATTCCCCAGTGCCCTTGTAGAGCCCGATGCACAAAATGGTACATGCATCTGGAGTTCTTGGCAACGACTGGATGGATACGCTGGTGCACCCTCTCAATCTCTTGTCTCTCTCCCCTTGCCAATAAATAAAAATAAAGGAAAAAAATACAGAAATACAGTTACAGCAATTACAGGGACAACCTTTTAAAACTTTAACTTGATAAATCAATCAAATTTTAAAAAAATTATTCTTATTTATTTAATTGAAAGCAGAGAAAGAGAAACAACGAATGAGAATGGGCATGCCAGGGTCTCATGCCCCTGCAAACAGTTCACCACTTTCTGCATCTGGCTTTAGCATGGGTACTGTGGTGTCAAACCTAGGCCATCAGGCTCTGCAAGCAAGTGCCTATAATGGCTGTCATTTCTCCAGCCTTCAAGAAACCTTTCTTTTAAAAATATTTTCATTTATTTGCAAGCAGAGAGAG
The DNA here is from genome assembly GCA_004024765.1 of Zapus hudsonius. Taxonomy (NCBI): domain Eukaryota; kingdom Metazoa; phylum Chordata; class Mammalia; order Rodentia; family Dipodidae; genus Zapus; species Zapus hudsonius. The sequence continues at coordinate 16,031 of PVHP010018149.1, read as the reverse complement.
CTAGAGAGAATGGGTACAGCAGGGCCTCCAGCCATTCCAAACAAACTCCAGATGCGTGTGCCATTTTGTGCATCTGGCTTTATGTGGGTATTGGGCAATCAAACCTGGGTCTTCAGGCTTCGCATGCAAGCACCTTAACCGCTGAGCATTCTCTCCACTCCCTCAAGTAACCTTTCTTAAGCCACTGTTTGGAAATTAATGAAGGTTTTGCTTCTAATCTTTACAAAGCATGCTTATTTTGGTAGTGTGTGCATGTCACTCTTGAAACATTTTGAAATAATTGGACATGCAAGAAAGCTTTTGTTTTTTTTTAATTTATTTGTGTGTGTGTGTGTGTGTGTGTGTGTGTGTGTGTGTGTGTGTGTGTTGGCACACCAGGCCTCTTTGCCACTGCAAATGAACGACAGACCGTGCTCCACATTTTGTGTCCAGCTTTATGTGGGTGCAGGAGAATTATACCCCTGGCTGGCAGGCTTTGCAAGCAAGGGTCTCCCCAGCCCTGCAAGAAAGTGTTAAACTGTATTAAAATTATTAGTGATTGGAGCTGGGCGTGGTGGTGCACGCCTTTAATCCCAGCACTCAGGAGGCAGAGATAGGATCACCATGAGTTCAAGGCCACCCTGAGACTACAGAGTGAATTCCAGGTCAGCTTGGGCTAGAGCGAGACCCTACCTCGAAAAACAAAACAAAACAAAAACATTATTAGTGATTGGGACCAAATGGAAGTTAAGGTGTGCTTGCTTGAGGAAGGATGCTGCAGGAGTTGGAATCAGTTGGCTGCCTTTGGGTTCCTGTCCCTGAGCAGCAGTCAATGGAAAGGTTCCAGTCGTGGTTTCCCCTTCTTTCTTGAGAGTAATGGAGGTGGCTGTGTGTATGCCTGTAACCCAGAAAGAAGAGGAAGAGGTAGTGGCATCTTTTGCTGCCACCGGGGTCTTCTTACCAGCTTTAATTTGGTTGGGCTAGCTCTCTATCTGTCTTTCAGATCATTTTAAGGTTGGATGGAATGGTAATGCCAATATGATATGAATTCCAAACACTGAGAAAATAAGACTAGCATAATGCTACAGAGGAGTTCGCTGGAAAAGCACACAACACAGTGTGCAGTTGTACTTACAACACATTGAAGTAGTTCACTAAAATTGTGCTGTATTTGCTGGGGTTTTGTTTGTTTCATTTGGTTCTTGGTGTTTAGATTTTTCAAGGTAGGGTCTTACTCTACCCCAGGTTGACCTGGAATTCACTATATAGTCTCAGGGTGGCCTCATACTCATGGTGATCCTTCTACCTCGGCCTCCTAAATGCTGAGACTAAAGGCTGCACCACCACGTCTGGCTTTACTGTTTTTTTATAGAAATGCTTTGTATATTAACATTTTCATCCTTAGGTACTTTTTTATTTGTAAAAAAAAGTTACATATATCTGTATCATCTACCTACCTACCTACCTATCTGTCTGTCTGTCTGTCTATCTAATCTGCAGTATTTTTACCCTACATAATAAAATTACTAGTTCAGTACTAATCCCCAGCTGTTCAGTTGTGTTCCAACTATGTATGGTTCACAGAGGTTTTTTTTTTTTTTTTTGGATTTTTTTTTTTTTTTTGAAGGAGGGTCTCACTCTAGCCCAGGCTGGCCTCGAACTCAGAGGGATCCTCCTGTGTCAGCTGGGATTAAAGATGTGCACCATCACGCCTGACCTTCACATGTTCACAAAACTCATCTGCTGCCTTTCCACTCCTTTTACCTATAGTTGCCTGCCCACTCACGCCTATCACATGAGGCTGTGCAGAACCCTAAGTAGTGTGGGCCAGCCATTATCAGCAGACAGGGACTTCAAACTGTTAACTGATGAACAGCTTTGATACTGCTGAATTCAGTTTTCAATGTCTCAGATTAGTTTTTATTATCAAAAGTCCCATGTATTTTATTGATAGATCTTCAGTATTTACACATATTCCAAAGGGATGTCCCCTCTGTGCCAAGCACTTGGTGAGATGCAGGGCGATGGTGCCAAGTAAAGTATTTTCCTTGCCCTTGGGCTCAGTCTTTGAGGTGAATCTTAAGTCATATGGAGCTTGGTGTTTGCTTATAGACAAATGTGTCTGCTTGTGGCACTAGTGTTCTTTCAACAGAGCCAGCCCTTGGGTCAGGTTGGAGTGGGAACTGCAGCCCTTCTTGGCACCAGTATTTGAAGACTTCCCCTGAACCTGTGCCTTCTTTTATTCTAGGGGTTTCACCCATGTGCCTCTGAGTAGTCCCAGACAGTAATTTTTAATTACTTTTAATCACTTTAGGGAACATAATAGGGAATTAGCCTCGTGGAGAAGTAGTCCGATATTATTCCTAAAGTGCCTCTTGGAAGCTTTTTAAGAAACTGTTGGGAATGCTGCCTTTTCCACTCAATTTTTTTTACTGTCATTTCTCCTCTTGCTCCTGAAATTTGCTCTCTGTACTCAGCTTTTCCAATACTTTTCTCTCTTGTAGCCCTTAGTGGTGTGTTTGCCCCAAATGGCATGTGACTTTTTTTCTCTTCTTACAGGAGCCTTCACTATCCAAAAATAATGACTGTAATTTACATGTGATGAAGTTAAGTCAAACATGCAGTTACCATATTTGGACAGCAAACACTGTTTCATCTTATAGAAAATCAGTTGGATGGCACTTTTTAGATGGTCAGTGTCTCTCAGTAGCCTCCACATGGTGACTGTGCTCACCGTGAACTCAATTAAAAATATCAAGTCCTGGTGTAGAACAGAGCTAGAGTTTGGGAAGCACTTAATTCTTAGAGATGGAGGTTGAACCAGTGAAGCTGATATTACAGCTCAGGGATTGAGGTTTGACAGTTGCCCATGTGTGTTCTGACTTAGGGGATTTCTTTTTTTTATATATTTTATTTATTCATTTTCAAGCAGAGAGAGAAAGAGCACGAGAGTGAGCGTACCAGGGCCACCACCTTGTGGGTCTGGCTTATGTGGGTCCTGGGGAATTGAACCCGGGGCCTTATGCATTGGAGGCAAGTGCCTTAACCGCTGAGCCATCTCTCCAGCCCTTAGGGGATTTCTTGATGTGCCTTTCCCTGACTCTTCATCACAGGACTGCACTGTCTGGTTGTAGTGGCTCTGGCCACGGGTGACAGTTGGGTTGAAGTTAAATAAAGCTGACACATTAGACCTGCACTGCCACATTTAGCTCAGAGTCCCTTTGGGAAGTAGTTGCCATACTGGACAGTGCAGACAAAGGAGAAAGCTCTCATTGGTTCTGATTGGGACTGTCACTTTAGCTGCCTGCAGTTGGGGATGTCATGGCAAATCTGGTTTTGGTTTTAAAAAGTCTTAAGGAAATCGGGGCTGAGGAGATGACTCTGTGGTCCAGGGCTCAGTTCCAAGTCATCCACATAAGCCGCTGATGTTTCTTTGCAGAGCAAGAGACCCTGGTGTCCACACACAACTTAAGAAAATCATTGATGTAATCAGTGTCCTAATTGCTGGTGTTGTCACTTGATTCCTAGTTGAGACAATATCAGTAGCTAAGAACATACTAGGCTGCTTGGCTGTGAGGTTTCCAAGTGTACCAGGTGAGCTGAAAGCTGGAAGTGTTTTATTGTTTATTGGTTGAGATGGGGTCTCAACTTTATAGCCATGATTTGCCTGGAACTCACTAGGTAGACCAGGCTGACCTTGAACTTATGAGCTTCCTGCCTCTTATTCAGGTGTGCAGCACCACTAGCCTTCTTTTAAGAGCAGTTTTAGGTTCACATCAAAATTGGACAGAAGGTAGTTTGCCTGTCGCCTGTCCCCCATCCATTTATTCTAAATTAAAGATTGCCTTACCCATAGCCAAGTAAGTCTGAGTGAGCTACCAGGGAAGCAGGAACACTTGCTGTTGACATTTGAGCAATAACAAGCTACCTGAGCCACTAAGGAGGATCTTATTTCTGTTGGGAATGATGTGGAATTATAGTTGCAAAGTCATGAGTTTTCAGGGAAAATAGCAGTAGAACGCTGGGTTAATAGAGTGGCTGACAGTCATCAGTTTGCCCTGGAGTGGGGTAGGGGAATGAATATGGATGTGCAGGGCTAGTCGCATGGGCCACTTTGTACATCTGGCTTTGCTCGGGTACTGGGGAATCAAAACCAGGTCGTCAGGGTTTGTAGGCAAGCGCCTTTAATGGCTGAGCCATCGCTCCAGCCTGTAATCAGTCTTTTTAGGGGAAAAAAGCCTAGAAATTATTAAGCAAATGCATAAAAAATGCAGAAGGGGCAGCAAGCCCACCTAATTGAGAACTAATTACTGTTCATATCTTTATGTTTTTTCCTACAGACTTGCTTTTCTTTGTACTGGAGGTGTGTGTACTCCAGTAAATGTAAATTTGGGAATACTGGGCATAATATAGTATTGTACCTCCCCCCCCCCAACATTGTATTGCTTTTGAGACAGTGTCTCACACTATCCCAGGTTGGCCTTGAAATCCTCTAGCCTCCTGAATGCTAGGATTTCAGGCTTGACTTAACCATATCCAGCTCAATTTTTTCTTTTTTCCGTTTTTAAACTTTTTTTTCTCTCCAGTGGACAGTTGAACCCAGGGTCTTGCACAGGCTAAGCAAGGGATCCATGACTGAACTGTAAACCCTTTCAACACTTGAAAAAGCCACTTCCTGGTAATTTAGGCTGTTAATTTTTGTACTTAGTCTTTGTTATGAGGACATTAAGGTGGGACTGGAGAAATGGCTCGGTGGTTAAAGGCACTTGCTTGCAAAGCCTGATGGCCTGGGTTCAATTCCCAGTCCATTTGCAGTGGCAAGAGGCCCTGGCACACCTATTTCCACCCCCTCTGCCTGCAAATAAGAAGAACAGTTTTTAAAAAGGACATTAAGGTTATTGTAGAATTTTCCTGTTTATTACATTGATCTGTAGGGGATTTTTTCCCCTTAGTTATGCTGGATGATGAGAGTTGGAAAAGGATCAGAGTCCTGCCTGGGCACACTAGACATTCATTTTTTGTTCTGTTGATTTAGGGGCAACAGAAAATATGTTGTTTTATAATAGGTTAGAGGAAGACATTTGCTGCCTGCTTTTTGGGGACTGATGGAAAAAATTCTGTAAATAAGTATTTGGCTAAATCACTTTTTTCTCCCCCTTTTAGTTCTTGACATCATGAATCCTGTGTATAGCCCTGGGTCTTCTGGGGTTCCCTATGCAAATGCCAAAGGAATTGGTTATCCAGGTAAGCAAGTTGAAATTTTGTTTTTTGAATTGAACTTTAAGCACTTAGTCTAATAGCATACCCATATAAACATGTATAGCGAACAAACCTACCTCATAGTGGTTCGGGGAAGGAAGAAGATGCATGCAAGTGAAAAATCAAGACTGGGGGCTGGAGAGATGGCTCAGTGGTTAAAAGCATTTGCTTGCAAAGACTGATGGCCTAGTTTCAATTTCCCAGAACCCACATAAAGCTCAAAGTGGCACGTTCATCTGGAATTCATTTGCAGTGACAAGAGGCCCTGGAATGCCGGCCCATTCCTTCCTTCCCTCTCTCTCTCCCTCCCCCCCTTTCTCTTTATCTCCCTCACTCTTTCCCTCTCCTCCTCTCTCCTTGCAAATAAAAGAATAGAACAGTCAGGACTGGCTGTGGTCAGATTACTAGAGTAGCTGGCCCCAGTAGTTAGGACCAGCACCTAGTTTTTCTCCCTGATGGCAGTGCTGTGCAATGTGTGAAGTTCAGCACTTTATCTCATCCTTGGAGCCCCGTGTCTGCGCTCTGGCTCCAAGACTCAGAAGGCCCAGAGAATTTAACTTTTCATGGATTTGATCCTGGTTAAACTCTTCCACCTCCTTGGGCCAGAGACAGGATCCTACCGAGTAAGGACTGAATAGAGATTAGAAGAAAAGGAATAATAGGGTTGAAGAGATGGCTCAGTGGTTAAGGCGCTGGCCTGCAAAACTTAATGACCCGAGTTCGGTTTCCTAGTGCCCACGTAAAGCCAGATGCACAAAGGGGTGCATGCATCTGGAGTTCCTTTGCAGTGGCTACAGGCCCTGGCATGCCCCCCTCCCTCTCCTTGCAAATAAAGAAATAAAAAAGGAATAATAATTTCCAAAATGGATGAAAACCAATTAGGTGATGAGTCCTACAGTTTTTAAAGAATTGACACTAATCTAAACAGTAGCTGAAGAGAATCCTGAGTGAATCTGAAACCAAAACACCTGCGATATCAGCATTATCTGATAGCCTTCATTTAGTGAGCCACCAGTTTGGATGATGCTGGTGATGCTAAGATGTGCTCCTTAGTTGGTAGAAAGCAGGAATTGGTACACTCCATAAGTTAAGATGTAGGCTTCAGGCTTTGTGGATTGTACAGAGGCATCGTGGTTGGTCAGTATTTGAAAACAGGTGGTAAGTTGGATTAGCCCTGTAGTTGTCCTTGCTAACTTCTGGTTAAAAGAATTCTAATTCTTTTTTTTTTTTTTTAATGTATTTATTTAGGGTGGGTATCCATAGGTGTACATCCCATGCAGAGGCCATTTGGTGTCTGTGCTCTTTCATTGTCCTTCTGACTTACTCCTCTGAGACAGCCTTCTCAATGAACCTTGTGCTTGTCATGATTCCCAGAGCCTCCTGTTCCCCTCCCTGCCCAGCACTAAGATTAGGGATGTGAAGCCATGCCTGGCTTTTTTACACAGGTACTGGGGGATCAAACACGGGTCCTCATGCTTGTACATCAACACTCTGACCTATTGAACCATTTCTGCAGCCCCAGAGCAAACTTTAGTCTAAAAATTACTTTTGAGAGAAAACTTTTATAAATCTAAAAGTTTCATATTTCAGATACTTTCATATAGTTTTCTACACTTTATTTCTTTTTCTTACCTGATTTCTTGGATTGCGTATTTGTAGTCTCCCTGACTTTATTAGTGAGGACTCAGTGCTAGAAATAGTAACCAGGAGATCTAATAATGTGGATTCTGAACCTGCCAGCATAGCTTCACGACTTGAGACTAATGACGTCATGGAAAAGGAGCTTGCTTGTGTGCATCTGGTACTCTCACTGGCTGACTAGAGGTACTCCATTGCCTCTTCAGTGAACAAGAAGGGAATTCATCCACCATGCTGTGTATTGGTTACACCGTTTTCTCATTTCTATTATCTGGATTTATTCATTTTCTTGTTTTCCTTGCTATCTTTTTTTTTCTTCCTGTTTGTTTTTTGAGAGAGTGTCGGGCTATCCTCCAGCTCTCAGTCCTCCTGCTTCCATTTCTTGAGTTCAGGGATTACAGCATGGGCTCTCCTGTCTGGCTGAAAAAGATTTGTTTTTGCTAAACTGTTTTTATAAGGTAGTCAACTTCCATTCACATTGACTTTAGTTTTGCTGTGCACTTCCTTCTCTATTGTCATGTTTCTGTCTAGAGTCATTGCCCTTTATCTGAACAGATCCTTCATATTTAAAAAAAAAATCTTTCTTGTGGGTCCATTGCTAAGGTTTGTTTTTTTGTGACAGCCTTTATTTTGCTTTAGTTTTTGGGTTTTGTTTTTGCTGAGCGTGTTTCCTTGTAGGTATTACAGTTACCACAAACTCAGTAGATTGAACAACAGAAGTTTATTTTCTCATCATTCTTGAAGGCAGAAGTCTGAAAGCAGAGTGTTGGCTCCAGGCTCCAGAGAGAATCCATTGGCTTTCTCCTGCCTTGGCTTGCAAGCTAGTAACCTTATGGCTCCATCACTCCTATGTCTGCCATGCCCATATTCATTCTCTCTCTTTCTGTGTGTGTGTGTGTGTGTGTCTGTCTGTCTGTCTGTCTGCCTTTCTCTGTCTCTCTCTCTCTTTTGGGTGCTTTTCCAGTCAGAATATTTGTCACTGGCTTTAGAGCATAGTCATATCGATAGTCTTCCCAGGTATCTCATGTGGTGCTATCTTTTGAGGGCCCATCTGCCTCCTCCCACAACCATGAATATAGATTTTTTAGGCTTTGACAGTTACTTTTTCTCAGACTTTAAATATACAATTGTATTGTCTTCTGGTTTTTGTCAGAATTTTTTAAATTTTAAATCTGTCTTTAGATCTGTCTTCCCACTTGGTCTCCTGTTGCTTTTTAAAAAGTAGTTTGACCCGGTGTGGTGGTGCATACCTTTAATCCCAGCACTCAGGAGGCAGAGGAGGATTGCTGTGAGTTCAAAGCCAGCCTGAAACTACATAGTGAATTCCAGGTTAGTCTGGGCTAGAGCAAGACCCTACCTCAGAAAAAAAAGTAGTTCTTACCATGGTAAAACTAGATGTGGCTTATTTGTTTTGCATAGGTTTTAGAGAGCTTCTTTTTCTTTAGCTCAGACTAATTCACTATGTAGTCTCAGGGTTGCTTCAAACTCATGGTGATCCTCCTGCCTATGCCTTCCAAGTGCTGGAATTAAAGGTGTGTGCCACTGTTGCAGTCAGCCATACGCTGCTGGGATGAACCTCCAAACCAGGCACAGTTATGGTAGAAAAGGATTTATTGAAGCTACAGATCCAGGGGAAGTTCCATAATGGTGAGAGAGGCTGGCCTTCTTTCACAGGTCCAAATAGAGAGAAACCTATCACAAGTAGTGCCACACACCAGCAAACACCTGGCGGGGGGGTGGGGGGCTAAGGAGAGAATTTCTTCCCCTTATATAGCTTTAGGGTGGGGTCTTGCATCCCTTTCCTGGACTTAATGGCTTTCCAAGTCTCTGGAAGAGACCTACGCAAGCTAATTAAAAAGATCAAGTTGACAACAAAACCTAACCATCACAGCCACCATGCCTGGCTCCATCTTCCATTTCATTTCTTGAAGAGAAAGAAAGAGGCAGGTGGAGAGGGAAGAGTTTGGGTGTTCCAGGGCTTCCTGCCACTGCAGATAAACTCCAGACACAAGTACTACTTAGTACATCTGGTTCCACGTGGGTACTGGGGAATCAAATTCAGGCCGTCAGGCTTTGGAAGCAGGTGCCTTTAACCACTGAGCTGTCTCTCTAGCCCTTAGCTTCTTGACTGGATTAATTTCTTCCACCAGCATTAATAATAGCTTTTCAGATATTTGGTCTCCCCCTTTCTCTCCTTTCTGGGGACTGCTTTGATCCATTGCTAAGTATATTAGTGTACCCTTTTTTTTGCATTTCTCCATTTTCCCTCTTACCTTAATGTGGAAAGCTTTTAGTGATCTACTTACATTTCTCTAATCTTGCAAATGTGCTTGAATATGCTACAAAATCCATATAGTGAACAAAAATTTTCATCTTTCTCATCTGTCTTCTGTTTTCTCCATTGTTCTATTCAGTTGGATTGTCACTGGACTACAGTATTTGAATAATTTATAGATCTGTTTCTCTTGTGTGTCTTTTGTTAGATTTATATATTTATTTGTAAGCAGAGAGAGAGAGAATGGGCGTGCCAGGGCCTCTAGCTGTTGCAAACAAACTCCAGATGCATGCACCGCTTTGTGCATCTGGCTTTACATTGGGTCATTAGGCTTTGCAGGCAAGCGCATTAATTGCTGAGCAAGCTCTCCAGCCTGTCTTTTGTTTTTTTAGTCATGTGGTCTGTCTTTTGACCTGCTCAGGATTTTCATTGGTTGTCTGTCATGTACGTTGTGTTAGAAATCCCAGTGTTCAGGTTGCTACCCCCCTCCCCTCTCCCCTTTTTGCTGGGTAACTAGCATGGTTCTTGATGGTCTCCCAGTAGGGAGTTGAGTTGGTGTGGATCCACTTGGGCAAGGTTCAGACTCACTTTGGTCCTGATCCTATAGTGCCAGGCTTCCTTCCATCAGCCTGGCATGTTCTACAGAGTCCCTCTGTGCAGGAAGCTGCAGCACACATCAATGACTTTTAGTTTTCTTGGCCTTCTGCTGGGATGGCTTTGGAATTTGACATGTCTTAAAGGGTCTAGTTTTATTACAACAGCCCTGCAAGACCATCAAACATGGTGTTTCTCTGCCCTCTGGCAGTATCCCTACATCTAGAGAAAGCCTGGACTGAGCCTCTTGCCCAAACTGAGAATTGACAAGTTATTGTATTCTAATCTCTCCTTGATACCCAGAAGGCAGTGGACACTAAGATGGAATTGGAAGCAGGTGCTGACATGTGCTGAGAGTCAGGGGGAGCCTGAGCTGGGTGCTCAGTTGTGGATGTCTCAACTAGCCCATTAGGTGCCCTGGGTAGGAGCAGTCTCTGGGGGCTGACACCCATATAAACTCAAACACTAGATTCTTTCTAGAAAATAGGGGCAGGTGCTCTTGCTCACTTTGCTTTGTCCACTAAAGAATTCTAGGAATTGCTCCCATATCAGTTCACAGAGGTTTGCCTTTATAAACATAACCTCCATCTTAAGGGATCACCTTACTTAGATTACCAACCAGTTTCCTTTTGATGGTGTTGGTGGTGTTTGCACTGTTCCCTGCAGACTGAATAGCTTTATGCTTACTTGACTATGTATGAAATGACTTGCCAGGTGGATTTGTAGAAGTGGAAGGGGTTGCCAGATAGAGAATGCATGTGCAGTGTTTAAGCCTCCATCCAGGTAACTTTCATAGGGTTTTTCTGTTCCAGCTTCTGTGAGAAGTGTGTTTTCAAACCTTGCTAACAGGTAGCTGGTTAGCATTGGGGTTTTGCATCCGGCATAGGAATGATGTCAGTATAGTTGCAGCTTGCAGCTTTAGGGGTTCCTGGCAGTTGTTTCTCCCCCCCCTCCCTCCCTCCCTCCCTCCCTCCCTCCCTCCCTCCCTCCTCTCTCGGGTTTTTGTTCCTAATAGTTTTAAAAGTTAAATTACTAGGCATAGTCCCTGGGTTTGAGTCCTAGCACTGAAAAAAAAGAAAAAGAGAAAAGTTAAGTATGTCTGTATTATGTGTTGTGTGTCTTAAGTAATATGTAAATTCAATCCTAATTTGTCTTTTTACTTTATTTCATTCATGGTCTTTTTAAAAAACTGTTCTGAAGTTATTTGATAATGTGATCAGTCTCATAAAAATGGTTAGTGTTTAAGATGAATCAAACTCTTCCTTTGTTGAGTAGCCTGGCCTTTGCAGCTTGTCTGTGCTAAAAGGGAGGTGCTGAAGGAGACAGCGGCCAGGAAGATTGTTGAGAGTATAGAAACCGTGCTTCTTGGCGCTGATGCTTGGAGGCCCATGGACTGGGTGTTGGGAAGATTGAGAAGAGTCTGCTGCTACCCTCAGGGCCAGCTAAGCAGCATGCTGACAAGGCCTTTCAGAGCCACCACCGTGGTGTTGGTGCAGCTGTTGGGGGTGAGCTGTGTCCAGCCTAGGTCATTGGTGGCAGAGTGAGTAGCATGTAGATGAGGGGCTAGAGGAGGTGGAAGCATGGCAAGAGAGGAGTTGATGTCCATCCCAGAGACCAGCAGGGTCATGATGTGAATCATTAGACTTTTGTGAATGCCTCTTGGGTGTGTTTTCTATTTTAATTTCAGAGCATTCTAATTTACTGTTAGAAAATAAGGGTTGAAAAGTCCAACCAAGTACAAGTCAAGCTTTAGCAACAAGCACAGGGCAGATAGTTCCAGAGAATTCGTGAGGAGAGATGAGGATGTGGATTTTGTGGCACTTACTGCACAGACCTGTGGAGTATGATGTAGTTCTGTGGCACCTTGGACTTTGTGAATCTTTTTTAAAATTATTTTAATATTTATTTATTTATGAGAGAGAGAGAGAGAGAGAGAGAGAGAGAATGAGAATGAGAATGAGAATGAATATGGGTGCGACAGGAACTCCAGCCACTGTAAATGAACTCCGGACACATGTACCACCTTGTGCATCTGGCTTTATGTGGGTACTGGGGAATCTAACTCCGGTCCTTCTGCTTTACAAGCAAATGCCTTAATGGCTAAGCTGTCTCTCCAGCCCTGTGAATCTTTTTTTTTTTTAATTATTCATTTTCTGGCAGAGAGAGAGAGAGAGAGAGAGAGAGCGCACAGGACCACCACCTTGTGGGTCTGGCTTATGTGGGTCCTGGGGAATTGAACCCGGGGCCTTAGGCACTGGAGGCAAGTGCCTTAACCGCTGAGCCATTTCTCCAGCCCTGAATCTTTTTTTTTTTTATTAAAAAAATACTTTATATTTATTTGCAAGGAGAGAGAATGAGAATAGGTGCTCCGGGGGCCTCCTGCCATTGTAAACAAACTCCAGCTGAGACACTTGCACCATTTTGTGCATCTGGGTTTACATGGGTGCTAGGGAATTGGATCCTGGCCACCAGGCTTTGCAGGAAAGTCTCTCTAGTTCCTATGCATCTATTTTGTTTGTTTGTTTTTCAAGATAAGGTCTCACTCTAGCCCAGGCTTACCTGGAATTCACTATGTAGTCTCAGGATGGCCTCGAACTCATGGAGATCCTCCTACCTCTGCCTCCCAAGTGCAACATAACACCTTTTTAAAAAATCTTTATTGACAACCTGCACACATTAGGGACAAGGTACCCTGATCATAATCCCCTCCTTTGTTCTCTCCCCCATTCCTCTTCTACTGAACTCCTTTCCAACTAGTCTCTCTAGTTTGATGTTATTATTACCGTATTTTTTCTTTTTGCCCTCATATTATGTGAGTCTTCCACAGGCAGACAGCCACTGTGAAGTCAAAATGCAATGGCCATTTTGTGCCTGGAGGACAGCATTCCAGAGCACTCCTTTGGCTCTTACATTTTTTTTCACTACCTCTCCCACAATGTTCCCTGAGCTTTAAAGGGTGTGATAGAGATGTATCGTTTAGTGCTGAACACTTCACTGGCACTTCTCAGCACTTTGGTGAGTTTTGAGTCTCTTTGGTGCTTACCACCGTCTGAATAGAGAAGCTTCTCTAACCAAAAGTGAGGGCAGCACTAATATATAGGCATAAACAAATATTTAGAGAGTAGTAGGTGGCTACAATATATCCATTTAGCCATGAGTAGTTGCTTCCCCCTAGGGATTATGACTTCTTTATTATAGGCTTTGGACTAGGTTTTCAATGTCAGATATAATTTCCCTCCCATGAAGCAAGCCTCAAATTCAATTAGAGATCAGTTGGTTACTCCCCATAACATAACAGGCATGCCCCTATTACAAGAGTGGGTGCATCTTACCTTAGTGGCCAGTTGTATAGCTTACAGGGTCATTTCAGCTTTGTTTTGTTTTGTTTTTTAAGGTAGGGTCTCATTCCCTGCCTGACCTGGAATTCACTATGTGGTAGTCTCAGAGTGACCTCAAACTCACAGTATTCCCCCCTACCTCAGTTATGTGCACCACCATGCCTGATTTTTATTTATTAATCCTGATTGTGGGGTTGAACGCAGGGCCTCATGATAAGCATATGTGCTACACCCAACACCCAGCTGCATCCCCAGCCCCTCAATCTAGCTAGCTGTTCTTGCCAGGTGACCACTGGCTCAGTGTCTGTCTACTTTTCTCCAGCTGTAGAAAGTGGTGAGCATTTAATCATAGGTCTAAAAGACGAGTGTGTGGTTGTGACTCATCAAAATGCCGAGGAAAGATAACTAGAGACAAACAGTGCTGTAGGGTCAGTAGGTCTGCATTCTGGAGACAGTGGCAAGAAGGGTGGGCTGTGGAGGGCCCTGGTTTTCAGGGGGCTTCACTCTGTCGTTGATAACACTGTGGTGTATGTTTTCCCTCAGCTGGTTTCCCCGTGGGCTATGCAGCAGCAGCTCCTGCCTATTCTCCTAACATGTACCCTGGAGCAAATCCTACCTTCCAAACAGGTACGTGTGTGTGTGTGTGTGTGTGTGTGTGTGTGTGTGTGTGTGTGTGTGTGTGTGTGTGTGTAGCTTGGGAGGAGTGAGGAATTAGGATTTTGGGTTGAGATAAAATTAGCCTGCTGATAAGTATAATAAAAGCTCATTAGTCTTCAGTTAGTTACTGCACTTCTTAGATCATCAAACAGGTCTTCACTCTCATCCAGGGTTGTGCTGAGGTCTGCTTGCCTTAGGGCTGACTAGGAATTGAGGACCATGTTGCCATTGATTTCTTTCTTCACAGCAGTGTGATTATATTTTTAAAAGAAAGTCTTGGTTTTCATGTGAAATACTTGAAAAATTTTTTTTAAATTTATTCATTTGAGAGAGTGTGTGTGTGAGAGAGAGAAAGGGACAGATAGAGAATGAGTGCTGCAGGGCATCCAGACATGTGCCACCTTGAGCATCTGGCTTTAAGTGGGTACTGAGGAATTAAACTCGTCCTTCTGCTTTACAGGCAAGTGCTTTAACTGCTGAGCCATCTCTCCAGATCAATGAAAACATTTTTAATATGAGAAATTACTGGTTAAAATTGAAAATGGAATTGGTTTGGGACTGACTCTTACAGAGATTATTTAGTGGGATTTCCTAGGACTTGTGAGGTGGTCATTCTTTTATGAGCTGTGAGCTCCTCTCAGACTTTATTTGCTTTGGCAGAATAGTGAATCCTTTCTGGGTGGCATTGTCCCACGGGAGGTGCCTTGCCCACAGAGCACTAGCCTACAGGTAACTTTGACAGAAGAGGGGGAAACAGTAATGTCTTTCCTACAAATCCTCTTATTTGTAACTCGTATAATTCTGCCCTTCTATGCTACCCTCTTGGCCATCTCTTTCTGTCTTCAGCCCTTAGCTAATGCTCAGAGAAAAACTGACGTGGTCTTTCTGCTCTGGAGCTTTCTGTCTTAAGAGTTATGCTCTTGCCCACTTCTGCTTGGGTGGTTTTCGGGGGGATGGTTTCCCATCAGTATGAGACACAATTAAGAGTCTCCACTGTAAATTTCTATCTCTTTCTCACATGGCCTCTGTTTTTTATCTAGAGCTTTTCCCCCTCCTTGTGATGTTGTCTACCTCCTTCCCACACACCTCTCTCTAGTCTGACAGGCTGTGGTGGGACACATTTAGCAGTTAGGTGCTGTAACTCACTGGGTGCTATTGTTTGTGGCTCCTGCCACCCATTTCCTTTTTGTAAGATGCTTCGTGTTCTGAAACTCTTAATAGCCCTTGAGGTGTATATGCCATAATAAATAAACTGTACATATTTAAAGTATATGTTTGACTGGGGAGATGACTCAGCAGTTAAAAGATACTTGTTTGCAAAGCCTGCTGGCTTGGTTGGCTACAATTCCTTGGTACCCACGTAAAGTCAAATGCACAAAGTGTCCTATGTGTCTGGAGTTCGTTTGTAGTAGCAACTGGCCCTGAAAACACACATTCATTCTCTTTCTCTTTTTCTCTTGCAAATAAATAAAAAAATATATTTTTAAAACCAAGTGTATTTTTGCTGGTCTTGCTGTAAAGTTTCCACCATCGTTATTGGTTGTAAGCATAGTCATCTTTGGCAAGAGCTTTGTTGTGCCCACTTCTAACTCAGTGTCGAGATCACTGATGTGCTTTCTCTTGAGCTGTGTTTTCCAAATTTTTTTTTTGTGTGAGTGGAATCATAGAATGTTTGGATTGGCCTCTTTCATAATTACTTTATAGTATATATTTAATAGTTCATTTCTTCTCATCGTTAGGTAGTGCATATCATATAGAAATGAGCACATGACTTTTCCATTTGCCAGACAACAGCATTTGAGTTGTTTGCAATTTTGGAGTTCTGCAGTGAGACTGTTCTGGATGTTCATGTGGAAGTTGTGTGGGTATATGCTTTCATCTCTCTGAGCAAATGCAAGAACAGAGAAAAGAATAGCTGGTTCTTACGGCAGATATCTAACTTCATAAGAAACTGCCAAATTGCTTCAGAGGGGCTGTAGCCTTTCATGTGCCTGCCTCTCAGTAGAAATGAGTTCTAACTGCTCTGTGTCCTTGACAACTCTGGTCGTCATTGTCACTTTAGTTGTTGTAGTGGGTATCTGGTGATGCATCATTGTAGATTTAATTTAAACCTTCCTAACAACTGACAACGTTGATTTATCACTTGTATGTTTTTGGTAAAGAGTTTGTGCCACCAGGCCTGATGGCACAGGCTCATACCAGCTAATGTGGAGGCTGAGGCAGGACCATTGTGAATTCAAGGTTGCGTCTGGAGTTTGTTTGCAGTGGCAAGAGGCATTCTTTGTCTAATA